>KZ308295.1:596852-629137 GCA_000376725.2 Ladona fulva | reverse complement strand
TTTTTTTTCTTTTGGTTGGTCTTTTGGAGCAGTTCGTAAGGTCCATTGTAGGTTTTAGATAACGGGGGAGTCCCCAACAAGTTTTTCGTTTCTTTTTCTCCTTTTGACCCAGTAGGATTTTGTTTATCTCTCTATTTTCCTTATCCTTTCCTACTCCATTTTTTTTTCCTTCCTATTCCCAGTGATGATTCGTGTCTGTGAGCCATCGAGTGTAATGGTTCCGGCACGTTGACTGAGGGAGTTACTACGAAATTTTTCCCCTTTTCTTTTTTTCTTCTCTTTTTTTTCTTCCGAGTACGGGCGGAGATCCCCCCCCCCATCTTCCCACCTTACCCGTACTGGCGCCCAGCTTTGTTCCCTGTTAGTTGCTTTGGTCGAACCCACGACGGAGCGTTCCCGGAGAAAACAAAAACGTTATACTTGGTGCATGCACCCCCTGCCACACGCCGAAAGGTGGCTAGCAGGGTATACACATAGACATAGACATCATTGAAATTAGCATGGTATATTCATAATTGCATAATTGTATATTGTAATATTGTAATGATTGTAAAATAGTGGTAAGTTACCTCCGGACTATCAGTCCATCAATAACATATGTAATAATAATAAAGGTCGTGAAATCTATTTCCTACTATTCCTGTAGGATCATTAATGTTTAAAAACTGTTTTAATCTTTTCATGGTTAGATTATTTTCTTTTCTGGATTATGTTGAGGTTTACAATGGATTAGATGATATAGGAAACGATGGCTCAGACTCAACCTCGTCCAAGAAAAGATGTTATTAACTATTGTAGCGTTTAGGCGGCATAAAAACAGCTCAAAGAACTTGAATGGCTTTAGTTTATAACACGGGTTTAAATTTCACGAAGTTCGACCACTTCTTTCATACCCTTTGGATGTTGTCCAGAGCTTATGAACTGCAAAACACTTTGTGCCAAAGTTCGGACTGGAAATAGAAGTTAAAACGATAAAAATCTAAAGAGTGGCGGAGTTGGAGCGGATCGCTTTCCTTCTAAAGCTTCGGAAATCTTCGCACAAAGCGTCGAGGAATGTGGGCTCGAGATTACGCAATGGAGGAAGATAAAGTAAGAGGAACGGAGGCATCGTTTAACGAAAGGAAAAGGTATAAATAAGCTGATGGAAGGAGCGATAAAAGGCAAAAGAAAAACGGAAGAAGGATTGAAGAAAATGGAGGTAAAAACAGAGCGAAGAAAACATATAGGGTATTAGGGAGAGGGCGGCCTTTAAGTCGAGGAGAAGGATTTGATTCCCGTTATCCTTCCTCTTTCGACCAGTTTTATCTCTTTCAGCAATTCTCCACAGGGCATCCAAAGAGGCTTTCTTCAGACGGAGAAATCTGGAAATTGTGAAGAAGGAGCGTCTCCAGGAGTGAAAAGGATGAGAAAATGAAAATAGGAAGAATAGCTGGGGAGGAAACTTCGCCAGCCATTCAGGCGCATTTTAGCATCCTAGTCGGAGCGTTTAAATTCTTCCTCCACATGACACTCTTTTGTTGTATATTTTATAGTCTTAAGTCGAGGCTAAAGTTGTTATCACTCATTGGACTGACTTGATCAAGCTATCGTACCCTATGCTACCCTGAGGATAGGGCTGATCTCTAAGAGAACGATTGCTATTTTTCAGACAGTACTGGTCTAGTTAGGTGTCCGGAGATCGATGCCGCTAAACCGTGATGTTTATGGCGTCGAGGACGAAAAATCCGGGACATGGTCGGGAAATGCACTTTCAGTCATTTTCGAAGTCTTAAGCTTTGTTGCAGAATATTGGTTACCTTCACTGGAGGATTTCCCATTGAAACTCAACGGAAATATATGAGAATATGATTTTGTTTAATTCATTTCTATATGGTGGGACTCAAGGGTTGCTGTTGGCAAAAATTTGTTAATTAATACTACATTATATTTGCGTCTCCCGTTTTAATTTTACTACCGAGCCCTTGCGGTACGAAAGAAAGGCTTTGGAATCCCAAGTAGTTATTGTGTTAAAAGTGAAAATTAACGCAAGTTAAACTCGTGGGACCATGTGACAGCTTTGTGACAAGTGGAAAATAGTGACATGAAACTCTACGTGATATTTTGTGACGGATGGGATCAGTATGCCCAAAATGTCCGTTATATCATTTAAGATCCGCTCGTTTTGCAAAATTATGATTAGACTGAAATAGGCCATGATAAAATGCCTCGGGTGGACTTCGCTAAAGGATAGAGGACTTGATTACCGACGTGAGCTTTTCAAAAAGTTTATCACTACAGATCTCGTCGGCGAGATAGCTGATATTGTTATTCTAATTAGCAACGTGCGCGAGGGAAAACTAAAAAGCGATACATGGAAGTGATTGCCAGGACGAATAGTTACTGCTGGTCGTTTTTCCCGCCAAGTATTAGAGCAGCTAATAGCAGTTAGGGTGTGAAAGAATGAATGGTGTTTTTATATCCCCTGCCTCGCGCCACTGGCGGCTTGCAGGGTTTCAATGTGCTCCTTGAAGGAGTAAGTCGAGCGTAAGCTCACCTAGCTCTAATCAAAAGTTAGGTTTAAAAATAGAAAGTATGTAGAACAGTAGAAAAGTAGTAAGTAGAAAATCTTCTAATCTATGATAAAATCATTCTGGTTGAATGATTCATATAAACGGTGTCAGGGTGTCCTGAAAATACTTTTAGGGTCACTTAGAAAGAAATTGCAGACCACTCCCGTGATCTTTCTTATTCAATGTATGAAATAAATTTCCGTTGTTCACAATTGATCTTTTGAAAATCCTTATAATATTGCGACAAGAAAGGATAAAGGTGTTAGTCCAAAAGGAATATGCCTAGGAAATTTTCCAAGGAGAAACGTCTGGTGAATAATGTCTGATAGGACCGAGACTTGAACTTGCGTCTCCCAGTTTCCAGTTGGCTGCTCTG
Organism: Ladona fulva; assembly: GCA_000376725.2. Classification (NCBI taxonomy): domain Eukaryota; kingdom Metazoa; phylum Arthropoda; class Insecta; order Odonata; family Libellulidae; genus Ladona; species Ladona fulva. Next base: position 626,212 of record KZ308295.1, on the reverse strand, counting down.
TCCATTGAGCTATGTGACCATTTAGAGATTTAGACCTGCCATTCGGGATATTTTGTAGGCAAAGGTCCGTGACTTCATCCGACTAAACGAACGTTTCCCGATATCTTCTTCCGTGTCCCTTTCTCCTTGGGAAAGCGAATAATGTTCTTCATTGACGATTGATCACAAACCGAACCAAAATCAACGCAAGAAAATAATGAAGGCATTCGAAATCGTGGTACATCTACTTAGAATCTACTCGATGTACGAACTTTTGTCGTAATCTAATATGAACTCAAGATACGAACTTAAGTTTAACATCTGAACAGTGGTGCTTTATTACTCGTATAATCGCGACTACCGAATGTCATCAGATGCCGAAGAAGATTGCAACTAGAAAGCAAATGACGTAAAAAGATCTAGCAACACTAGAGTGAATTAAGAGAGGTGGTAAGGAAGTGGCGTTAAATTAAGACGTCGTATCTAGAGCCACTCATAGTTATCTATGCAATGTCAGTAATCACTTTAAAAGACTGCAGACAAAGCGATAGACTCAGTCGACCCTGGACAGATTCTCAACCGAAGAGACAAAAGAATTCACCCTAGAATTTATGACTGTATATTTTTATATATTCCCTTTAAACAATAAAAAAATTAAAAATATGCAGAATAAAAATAATTGTAGACATATAGCAGATGGACGAGAGCACACTTCGGTAATGAAGGAATAATCCCATATTTTGCGCGACTCTGCATTTTCTCCTCGTTTATCACTCGTATTTCTCGCCTGTACAAGTTGCGATGGTAAATTTCAAATGTATTTTTGATTTTCGTTAGAAAAGTATAACTAAATTAATCCATCGTTTAATCAATCGTCTAAGAAAGCGGCTGCTTCAGTAGTGCTTTATTAATCTTAACCAGATTTTATGAGGTAATTTAAGGTGTTATTAAGGAATCAAGTCTTAACGGAACTTCATTAAATGCATATGATTCCCTTTCATTAAAAGGTGCAGCAAAAGGTCAAGGTTTTGAGAAGAATTAGTGAGATAAATCAGTGAGCCTTAAATAAGGAATAATATGCGGGAAAATAAAATCGGTGTAAATATAGCGACACGGCTCTAATGTGGAGGCTACTCGCCTTGTTTACAAAAGCATTTCCAAATAGTGTGAATGGGATGAGGCAAGGTAGTTCAGTAGTTAGAATACCTGCCCAGAAAGTGGGAGACCTGTGTTCTAGTTCCAGTCATGTTGCTATTTTCTACACCTTTTATTCCTTGGGTTTCATACCGCTCTTTACTACTGTGCTTTGTTACCTTTCCGAGGGTAACATGGATGCAAGATGGGAATATTTAGAAGTTAAACGATTTTAGAAAAAGGATATTTTACTGTATAAGTTCAGAGAAAGCACGTTCAAATATGATATAGCCGATATAATTCCCCCTTCACACGCCGAAAGGCGACTTGCAGGGTACAAACATAGATATAATACGTCCACCATGTGACAGGCCCTTCTGATACTGCGAATATATCAGAGAAATAGATGCTAGAACGGGTCGATTTAGGAATTCATTTTTTACGTTACGTGAAAGTAATCGATTAGGGAAATAGAGCCATGGTGAATGCACCCCCTGCCACACGCCGAAAGGCGGCTTACACTGCACTTGGAACGAATTAGCTTGTGAAACGAGGAATAGGTTCCTGAACTTGTGACAGTGGTTTAACTCAACTGTAACTGTTTTCATCATTAAGGTTCCTTTACGAAGACATTAGGCACAAGAGCACTTTACATACCAGTGCTGATACTCAGAAACCGGAATTACCCGAATCTGCTCGGTGACATTCTTTTTTGTGCTTCATTCTTCTGGAGGATCCCCTTGACGTGATCCTTTATCATCGCGAAGAGTGCGGTATTTCTGTTTCCAATCCGGTGAATATCAATATTAGGACCACAGGGAGATTATTCCTCACCAAAATCTCAGTAACTCACAGTGTTCTTAGCAAGTGTGCGTTTTTGGAATGAGGGTGTCTTTGATGATGACGTAAAATCTGTTGCTCGAGATTTTGTGGTTCTCCATCAGATCCTTATCATTTTGACGGTCTCACCGCTGCAACTCTTTGGTTCGTTCTGCATTCTCAACTTTGTGGCTTTCTTTAAGCAGCGCATATCTACAGTAGATTCTCAGTCGCCTGGCGTGAAGATTGGCAGTTCGGTTAAAATTGTGTAGTAATGAGCATGACCCGCTCCCAGAACCATAACTTAACACAACCCCTATCACATTAGTGGCGCAACTTTATGGTTCGTAAGTCGGTTTATTTAAATTAACGCTTTAAAGTATTAAAGATTAAATTATAGGGGTCAGCTCATAGGACTAGGATAGGATAGCAGTCTATGTAAAATCTAAGATACTTAAGGAAAAATATCCACCGCAGAAATGCGGGTATGGAAAATCTGCGCAAATATATCGATAATAGAAGCTCAAGGATTCAAAAGAACACTACAAGAACGAGATGCTCTTAATAAATAAACATACGCTTAACATACACATTGTAAATGGACATTCCATAGGTATATCGAGTATTAATAAAGCAATTATATATAATANATATTTATCAGAAGTTTAAGAAATCAATCTCATAATTACAGATCCGTATAAAATTATGAATTCAAGTAGGGGGTATAGCCAGGATTTGTCTTAGGAGAGAGACCTGTGAATTTCACAGTGTGAAAGGTAGAGTAAATGCCAAATTGCCTACAATCTATGGGTTGGAAGAAAACAACTCCTACGACTGAGTTAAAAATGAGAACATTCATATTCATAAATAGATCCTGCGAATTTTGAGTGGTGTGAGTTATTAAGAATATTGAAGCATTGATATTTTCGTATTTGTTTTGTAAGTAGCTCAGTATTTTCTTGAAGTTATTCTCTGTTCGACTATTTAAGTTTCATGAACAGTAAGATGCGAGAAGGAAACAGTTCCGAGGAATTAATGAAGTGTATGTTAGGAATAGGGCTGCTAACAAAAGCCAAAACAAAATATGTTGATTTACTACGCTGCAATCCACGCATTTGAGTAAAGAACCATTTGATAGAATCTCCAAGATTGGGGCTTAAGGGACAAGGCCTTAGTGTAGGTTTTTCCATTCATTTTGTTCTCGTAAATTGGTACATCCAAACAACATATTCATCCCGTGAAAAGGTATTCATGTCTACTGTTAACCAGCCCAGTTACTCAAGAACCACGGGTGGGATTTCCTTGCGGATGGGTGATATCGTGGGTTGATAAACGGAATTAAAACCAACCCAAATCATGGGAAAAAAATTCTAATGCTATCCTTGCTCATGTAAACATATGCTTTTGCCAAGGAAGAGAAAAATGTATAACTTAGTAGTCACTTAGTAATCTACAAATTTTAAATAAAAGTAGTCGATACTTGAATCCATAAGGAAAAGGAACACGGCTGTTGTAAGACATCAGAGTTTATACTTGAAATATATTAACATATTTTCCTAATCTGCCGTACTGAAAATAAATTAAATATTTTTGTAACTCATCAAGAACATGTATTTAATTCGCGGTGAATGAATTGAATAGTTTCAGAAAAAAACACGCTATAACTATAATTCATCTACATAAATACCCTGCAAGCCGCCTTTCGGCGTGTGGCAGGGGGTGTGGTAATTGAGGTGCAGAAAAAGAAATTACTTCTTCCGAGAACACTATTTTAAGTCTTATATTACTCCCATATTTGGTATGTTATGCAGAGTCATGTACAAGTTGAAGGAAAAAGTAGTTAATTAATAATTAAGTCACTTGTAATTAATCATAAAGTCACCATTTATTTATTGTGGAATACATTATCGTTTTATTAACTTTAAGTACCGAACTATTGAAGAATTACAACCATATGACAAAATCGTTAATTAATTAATCTACTGTAATAATCAACATTGTTCTTATACAGTAAAACCCGATAAAGATGATTTCCAGAATGCTGAGTGAAAAACCGCGATACAACCTGGATAGGGTATTCAAAGTTATGTAAAATCTTTTCATTTCCTGAACGATGAAGAAAAGCAGAGAAAGTTTGTTTTGGATGTTTAATTTTAAGAATGTGGATGAAGCCCTCTCAGGTTAGATCATCTAACCCACACGAAAAGGTATCTTATTTTGTTTAGTTTGCTTTATTTAGAGACAGCTGAAGGTTGGATAACTATGGGACACGCTGTGATAGATCTGTTTGATTCTTGGATAGTTTGTCGATTGATTTATGACTTGCCATACTTTTGGGGTCATACTTTAATACGGTAAAATTTTTGTGCAAAGAAATCGCCTCCTTTTATTGCTTCATTTTTATTTTGAACTACACAATAAAACAATTCTTCAGATAAACAATAACAAATGAATAACGAATCGTTTAACAAAAAAGGTTAGAGTTCATCAAAGTGCACGATCTTTCCATGACTACGCTCAAGGGCCAACGAAACACTTCACCATAACTGTAGTATATTTGATATGTTTATAATTGGTATTTGCTACAAAAGACACCGTTAAGTGACGTTTCATCTTAAGTTCCCTGGCAAGATACTGATGGGGAATGTCCCACTCAGTGGTTGAATCAGTTCCTACCATGGGAGGAAGATTTTTAGTTTCATACGATAATACCTTCATTTCCTTTTCATGGAATTACGAGTATATTATGAATCACGGAGATATGTTCGATAATCAATTCACAGGAACGAACATACGATAAGGTGGGAGTGTAGTTGAAAAGTAAAGCAAAGTTGAAGTCAGCCATTAATCAAGACGAAGAGGGGGGGGGGGTTTCCAGACCCCACGCCCCCCTGGTTACGCCACTGATACATGTACAATACATGAAGTACAATTAATTTACAATACAATATCTGCGTAGTTAAGTTACGATTTTAATGCAATGTTAGTAAAATATTCGACTCTAAGGGCATTATACACGAGTAGTGAGTCGTAATTTTAAAACTGCATTGACAGCTGAGATTATTTCGCCTACACAGGGAATAGAACTCGGAACCGCTTTCACCAAAGTCGAACGAGTCACCAACTCGGCTGATCCGAAGGCCTATGCGACATTATACACGAGCTGCTTCTCATGGGGGCTTTTGAAGGGCTCGAATTTGAACTTGGGAAAGTCCGGAATATAAAAAACATCAACTGCAAGATACCGACATGTAGTAATGCGCAATGTTGAGAAGCAGTTAAGCACATTCACAAATACTGAGTTATAGATATTCCAACAGTAATAAAGCTTTGGTAAATGCTCAAATAATTGACGTATTCCGGGTATACACCCATATCTTCCACCTGCATCGATCCCGCTTGTGAGTGAGTCAATGTGGAGGAATAAAGTGGAGACTTCCCAAAGGAAGGAGGAGTCAGCTCCGTGCAAAGTTTTCAGCGCACGTAAAATGGAAATTGAAGTCCCGTCCCTCGGCTATGAAAATGACGGATCCTCCCGTCGCCCTTTCTTCCCGTTTTTAAGAACTCCCTTTTATTTCGCCCGGAATATAGCGGAGGTGCCGCTTTAATGCTTTATTGCCCGCCTAAAAAGAGAACCGCTTTCCACTCCTCTTATCTATTTTTCGTGCCTGGGCCACGACCCAGATGGCGCTTGAAAGTGTTAATGATCGAATTAGCCTTTTATTTCGTTTTCCGGGAATGATTCGCGTATATGCTCCGTAACCGAAATGGAAATGTGTCCCTACCGATTATTTTGATCTTCAACCTCCATCTGCAGTCGTCCCTGGGTAAATGTAACCTATATCTACAATACTGGGCTGGGTGGAAGAGGAGACTTTTGATCTCGCCCAAATAAAGACTTTTTATTACAATAATTATCGTTTTTAAATGAACGGGAAGCTCTTTCGAGACCCATGTTTGCACTCACTCGTTGTTTCAGAAGTTTCTAATTATACATTACAAATATAGACAGATAAGTTGGGTTTTACGTTAAAAAGTAACTAGCATAGATTCCAGTGGCAGAAACGGACATGAGGATAGTCATACAACCAGTGTACGATCCCAGGTCTACCACTTACAGGACGATTGCTCTAACAGTTGAGCTATCTTCTGCAGACTTTTTTCATAACCGTTTTACCTTGGAACTTTCCCGTCTCTTAATGCAAAACTCTCCCTCTATCATTTCCTTAAGAAACTTGAAATTCATAAGCAATAACAATTTTAAGTTTCAGTACTAATAACAAATGTTACACATCTGAATTTTTATTGGCTCTAGGTTTATATAATGTTATATAATTCGGGTTTGAAATAGTCACTTAAAATCAATAACTGTTTTCATTGTTGAAATGACTATGAAGTATTATGAATTGGGAAGAATATTTCTCAGCCAGTATTTTAATTGAGATGAGGAAGTTTGCATGAACCGTGAAACCCCTATCTCGCTGCGCATATGATGTCACCCTCTCTTGCCATTCCTGTCACCGCTAACCTTAAATTCAGAAAAAGCTGAAGTAAGATGTTTCACATCATTATTATGGGAACTTTGTTGATTCAATCATAGACTCCGAAATAAAATACTACCAACTTTGAAACAAAAATGAAAATAAGCGGAGGCGATGCTGAAGAGGTTAGCGTGCTATCGCTCCACCCCACACAACCGGGGGTCGAGTCCAGGCTAATTAGGTTTTTCCGGTTAGAAATTGTACCGTGTATTCGTCAATAGTTATTATAGTGTTTCGTGTATTCGTCAATAGTTATTATTAAAATAAATGTAATTGTTATCTTTCTGTTTTCAGAAAAGAAATTATGATTATTATTATTGTATTTTCTGCATTAATTATATGTGATTTTCTATATTAACTAAGCGATCTTACATATCAATAAAACTATAATTGTCTTTGTTTTTTGTATTTTGAATGATAGATATTGCATGTTCAACAAGGTGGCGACAAGTGTGCATATCTAAATTAAATTTATATGAAATAAATTATTCCATATGCTTTACTATTCTTTTTTGATGTAATTTTTTTTCTGCTTATTTGTAAAAACGTATAAAGTACATGTTAAGTTACATTTTACTTTGTAATCACTGTAATTCTCATTATTGGAAAGGATATTATTATAATTATGCTCGAAACATCTGTGAAGTGTTGGTAATCCGGCACCTCCTGACGAGACAACGTTGTCTCAGGGGGCCTTTATTACGTATTAACTTTGTATTTTGTAGTCTATCTTTAAGAAAGAATGTCTTTCTTTCTTTAAAAAACAATAAAAATTAAAGGAACCCCATGGGAAAGTTTTAAAGTATAAAGTCGGTGTTCGCAACGTACCATTCGTGTTAAATTTTCAAACACAGTTCCTTTCAGTCAACGTGAAGTACGCCTTCAAATGCGAGCTCCTCTCACCCGTCTGTGGCCGACTTAATCCTTTAGTTGGTTATTCGGCAATTTAACCGCTTATAAACCGAAAACCTGGTTTATAAATTTTGCGGTTTTTCGGCCGCCCGTTGGGTGTCCTAATCCCCACTCACGACCCATTTCGAATAACGCGTCTGGCCAACCCTCGTCTGCAGGTCACTTTAAGTGCTTACGTCAGTGAAACGGATAGAATCGCATGCTAATTGCTGCGGAATAAGGGCGGGAGGGACCGGAATTCCGAAGCAAGGAAATTTCACGGAGGGAAGACAGCTTTTGAAAGGGGAAGGAAGTGCCGTGGCTATATTTAATGAGGATATCCACTGAATAAGTTTAACGAGATTAGGCGAGACAGCCAAAGTCGATCTAAATAGCAGAAAATCTCTCTTAGGGTCTAAGGGTTAATATGTTTACTAACATGTCTAATTTAACTTATTTCCGGCGAGAGAGAGAGCCTCGATGGAGTCAAAGGTCTACATACTCATCGCAGAATAATTCATGTTTTGCTGGAAAGTTTGCAGGGTCGTAATACTTGAATCCCTAACTCATGTACGTACCTTCGTGTAATACACAGTGAAAAGTGTTTTTTTTTGTGTCTTTAAAGGAAAAATTGAAGAAAAAGAAAGAAGTATAAATATTGTCTCCGAGTTCAATTTAGTAGCTTTACAAACACAAGCAAAACTTAAATAAAGAGATTTCGGAGGATAAACATATTGTTATAGTTCCAAACGTATAGCAGAGGTCACTCCCACGTTAAAATGTGCCAGATTGCGGTATTCCACATTTTAATCCCACGTTTAATGAAAGAAGTTCCGAAATAATTATATTTCCATTTCTAATCATTTTTAGATATTATTACATTAATGGTAAATGCAACTAAGTGCTATTAATTCGTCATAAATTTGAAAAGGGGTGAAGACTTAAACTCACATATTCGTTCTCCACTAACTGAGACATAGTTCGGACATATGTCTTTTTTTAAATAAAGTTTTTCAGAAATAAACGAATTTTAAATAATTCCAATGCACTGTCAATGAGATTTTCAGTGTTTTTTGTGGAAATAACAGGCCATGGATTATTTTTTTTGTTTTTTTTTTATTTATCCCATTTAGCTACCTTTCGTTTTGAGACGAAGGCCATTCCCTGTGAAGTTAGCTTTCTACATGATCATGAACTAATTTAAAGGAAAGATACTGGATAATGTCATCTATCTCCCACATCCCGTAGTTAACTACGGTAAATTCAATTTTGGATTAACCCGTGAGAAGGTCAGATCTGTGAATGCAGATCAGTTGACATAAATGTCCAATGAATGGATGAGGGAAACTGCTCTAGTAACAGCTTCTCTTGCTTCACTAGAAATGTTGTATACAAAGAAATATTTGACATTTGAATGCTATTTAGTGTTTGCCATCGCTACATATTTTGTTTTAATCAAAGTTAACCTCCTCCACACTGGTTCTACCTAGTTATTTACATTACCTTTACAATTTCGCTGTTACGCACCTATTTCAGCCTCCTCTTTTCAACTTGTTATATTATGCAATATAATCTGTAATATACTAGTTGTCTAGTAGAAAATTATAGAAACTCCTTTTACGTCCAGCGTGGTCCCTTTTGCAGCTAAAGGACACGAATGAAACTTTTGAATGACTTTTTGTCCAGATATTTTGTTCGCCGTATCAGTATTGGATAGTTTTAAAGAAAGTTTCATCAATCCACAAAGTATCGTAAACAAATGAATACGTTTTCTCGATGTTTTTAATGACAAATTTGTTTATTCTATGACAACAATTTCAATTTCTTATCATAGAACACCTAATTTTAGGTTTAAATGGAATTGAAAGTTTAATTATTCATCAAGACACTGATTCTATTGAAAATATAAGTCGGAGTAAAGTATTTAAACCGGCAATTTATGCTACGAAACATTTTCAAAGAAAATAATGCTATTAATATAGGATCTGAGGTCCGCAGATTATAACATTTTCGAGAGAAGGCACCTATGAATGTGTAGATATTCAACGAAATGAAGTTTGATATACGAGCTCGTATTTACTAGTTCTAGCAGTAAGTAACACTGTTTTAATTCCTCGATAGAAATAGTTCGCACCATCATTAAGTGTGTGTGTGCTTCTGTAGTTGTTCGGAAGGTTTGCTGTTATCGAAAATGAGAAATGCTTGGGACTCTTGGCAGTGTGTCTTGGCCAGTAGTTTGGAAAAAGTTGGACGGAAGTCGGAATTGGAAAGGAATGAGTGAAAGGGGAAGATAAGGAGCGAATTAATAGGACGTGCGGTAAAGAGCAGATGTAATTGGGTCAGCGCAATGGAAACAAATGAGCAGCACAAGGTCCTGGTCGGCCGATTCGACTTTCACGGAGATTTATAAGAAAATGAATAGGCGATAAAGGAAAGGAAGGAAATGTTTCAGAGGGCGCGCACATAAATTCGAATAAGGAATTACCTTTATTGCTCGGATCTCTTCTCATTTACTTCATTCGGTGCCATCCCTGAGCGTTTAATTTGCGGTTCGTCGGTGTTTTGGAATATTTTTTGGTTCTCTTTTGGTATGTATAATCATTTAGATATATTTACTCGTTTTCTGCTTATTTTCGGCCATTGGTTAATTAATTTTAGTTTTCTCATACCACTACTGCCCCCAATAAAGTACACAACATTCATTTGTTCACTTTCTCTTTTGTCCTCAAGGAAAATTACTGCAATCGATCTCTTTTGATCTACTTAAGCGATTCTTTTATTAACTTCAATTTCATCCAAAAAACAACTTCCATGATTAGTATCCGATTGTAATTGGTTCTAGCCATCTTATCTACATCTACATCTACATTAGTACCCTGCAAGCCGCCTTTCGGCGTGTGGCAGGGGGTGCCATCTTATGAAAGACTGATAAAGCCATAGCTTTGTTGAGTTCTGGGAAAAAAGGAAAACATATCGAGTCGATTTACTACAGTGGATTTCTTTCTTTTGGCAGTTTCGCTCACTATTTTGTAACAGTTCTAAATATTATGATGGACTTTATCATGGACAATAACCTAGCTAAAACGTTTAAGGGACCCCACAAAATGTTCTCGTTTGTTAATTTTCCATAATTACGGCTAATTTTGTAAATTAATTCCAAGTTAAAAGAAATGATTGAATTCTGAAAAAAAGATTGAAGGGCATAAATCAAAGCTGCCATGAAAAAGTGGAATTTAAATTAAATAACTATAAAGTTCCATTACATCTGTGTCTGTACAGTTTTGGAAGGGTTATTAGCCAGTTTTCATCAGTTTCCATGAATAAACATAAGAGATTTAGGCAATGATAACGTAAAATGCTATAAGTTTTATCAAAGCGACTTCTCTAGCTGAAAACTCTCTTTTTCGCATTGAGCCTGGTTCGGATCCAGGAGAAATAATACGATTCCGTTAAAGAATAAGCGATTTTCCACGAAAGGGTCAAAGTGTATTTATTCCATTGAAATACGTAAAAACCAACCGGCATAGCTCTCCTAATATTATTAATAAAAATAATAATTTATGAAAGAGCGAGGTTGAGACTTATAAGTCTCTTCCTACATCTAACCCTCAGTCATTACAGATAGAATGAGAGAGGTATTGCGGGGCGAACTAGAGGAAAGCAATAAAAGAAGAAAATATTATCTTGGTTTAAAAATCCTAAGTCTGCACTAAATAAATATTTTTTTTATATTTCAAAGTACACCCACGTGAAAGAGGAGCTTGACAAACCTGAGAAATCTGTTGAGAGTAGTAACTAAAATTTAAAAGAAGAGGGCAAAATAAATAAAAGGGTGTAAGCAAGACAGTCTGAAAAAATAGACAAAAAATACACAATTTTTGCATCTAATTCAGATAAGAAAATGTTGGATTGGAAATTATACGAATCAGGAAGAAAAGTTAATTAAAGAGAATAATAATAAATATTAAATATAGAATAAAGATGAAAAATTGGCATAATAAAAAATAATGAATAATAAACTGGAAAAATCATGCACTTCTCTCAATATTTTACCATCAAATGGTCTCTTTCACTAAATATTGTGTCCGATTGTGTGTCAGTGTGCCATTGAGTGAATTGTGTATCCGATCGATTGAAAAGTATGAAATACGTTTATTTGTATTGCTGTTGTAGCAACTACAGCTGTAGCGAAAATGAAGCTAATAATAGCAAAACAACAGGGTGTATCCTATATATTCCAAATATATCACCATGTTTATTACGTAGGCTATTCAGGTCTCGACATCATATTATTTCCTTCTTAGAATATACGATGTAAGTTTTACGAAACATCAATGAAACGAATTCGCGAAAACACGCAGACATCTAAGAGATAAGTAAACCCTCGAAACATGAAGTGGTTCCTAAGGAAACTTTCATAGTAGATAAGGGATTTGCAGCCCCACAACTCTCCCGGAAGCGAGGTGATATGCAAAGGAGCGTCTTCCGTATATTTTGTTACGCTCGCCCTCTCGAGTTGCAGCACAATGATGACCCAAGACGCAAAAGGGAGTCCCAAAGCACTTTGCACTTCCAAAGAAACGCGACGCGCGCGCTTCGAGTTACCTGCACGACTTTCCACCAAAACCACTGAGTTAGCGTCATTCTGTGAGGGGGACAGGGATCTTCATCATTCGCATTCGTGTTAAGCAAAGGACTTTAAGGTTTTGCCTTTAATGTCGCGCCTTTAGAAGATTTTTGGTGGTTTGGTCGGTCTGTCACAGTAGCATTTTACTGAAAATAGTTTATGCGTTATTCAGTACGATGAATTAGTGTTTGAAATTAGTTCCCTTTATGAGCATAATATAATCAAATTACAATTCTGTTACTGCTATCAAACGTGAATGGAAAACCAAATGTAAAATGCAAGATAAAGTTTTCATTTCTCGGAAGTAAATGCCGCACCTTAGTTGTGAAAGAGTAAAGGAACAGGGTTATTCCGTCACTTGAGAACTCTTTTGCCTTGACAATCAACAGATATTGATTTCATCTAAATATTTTAAGATTGTAAGCGTTCCATAACGTATGCAACTGAATTTTGATTGAACAAAAATGACAAAAAAAAAGACTTTTCGTTAAAAACGAATGGTTAAGCGATGGGCAAACATGAACAATTCATACATTTAGAAGTGTAGATAAGAATTAGATAGTTAAGGTATGAGAAATTTCAGAAAAATATTGGGAAGTTAAAATACCCGCTATCGATTACCGAAGGTTTAGTAAGCTGTCGGCCATCAATGGAAATTAGTTTTCCAGATTCCAGGCATTTGGAAACATTCGCTATTAGGAAACGGAAAAAGTTGAAATTAAATCTATCAACAGATAAATTGATCAATAATTGCGCATAAGAAGTCTCCTCTTATATGTAAGTCGCCGCTATATTCAATATATTCCATGTTAAGAGATATATGTTGTAAGACAGAATATTAAGTAAATTTGAAGACTTAAAAACCTAATAAATATTTGGAAAAAAATTATCCTCACGAGGAAAGCAACTGCAAAGAAGAAAGGTGAAAACATGCGCCAACCAAATTACTGTAATAGCCAAAATAAAGTAATTTAAATACATGAAAATGGACAGTAAATTAAATGTTTGGGATTGGATAATAAACAAGGTATTAATAGCTCTCAAGGGCACAATTTAGTTTGCAACCTCACGAACTGATACACATATCACGAATTATTTATACACACCACTTCTCTAAGTTGTAATTCTGATTGCCCAAACAATAGTTTTACTTGTAGACCAAGGTATAGATGACGGCGTAGAAGAAATCGGAGTGAAGACAGAGAAGACAAACCTGGACTTGACAGAATAAATTGTTTTGTTGCCCTTAATACTTTACCTTCTGAATCAACCTTTTATACCTAAGTTGAAACAAAAAGGGTGGAAGAGGAAATTCATTTGTACCCATTTATAGCAGTTATGTGATGATGGAATAAGAAGATTTAATTAATGTTGTCACCTAATGTTAGAGAAGCGAAGATGACAGTGGATACAACAGAACTCGTGTCCTGAGTCTTCTATTATCGTAAATAAGCATCTAGAAAATGGGAAAGTTCGTGTAAAAGCCGTAACCACAGGACTGTCATACTTATATAACTTATAACGCTTTCTCCACTATCATTTCTCAAAATCCTCATAGTTTTAAATTTTTTTCGCGTAAACAACGCGGATGATAAATAATGAACAATCTTCTAGTATCGCTGATAACTGCGTTCTCTATCGTACTAAATTTTTTTTTATGCAATTCATTGGTAATAGTCAGTTTTTTTTTCTATTTGAGGGTTTCTTCAGGACTCATAGGCGGATGTTTTAGATTTCCCGAGCTATTTTCTTGGGATTAATGTAAGAGGGAGGTTTAAAACTTTCCAGTAACGGGAGAAAAGTAGCTCCCGTCCAAAACCCTTGTTGAGAGTAACCTTTACCGGGGTGGTATCAGGTGCCTTTTGCCTTTCTCATAGCCTCAGCACCAAAAGATGCCGCCTTTGTCATCTCGACTAGAAATCCCCTTGAAATCATCTCGTATTCCCGCCATTCCCCCCTTCATCATCGATGTAACCCTCAGCTCACATCTCCAATCAACGTTCAGCTAATCAATTGCTGCCTTTGTGTAACTGACCACTCATGCGACTGGAGGAATGGCTTCTTCATACATATGAACATCTTTCGCTCCTTTACAACTCACTTTATACGGCATACCTGCGATAATCGCCCAAAATTATTTGTAATAAAAAAGGATAAATTGAGGATTCCTTCTTAAAAGGCTGGAGAAAAAATCACTTGTGGTTGACTCCTCAATTCTATAAGACATTATGAAAAGAAGGTTTGTAGTGAAGTAAAACTGAACAAGTATAGTCAAAGCATAGCGTTCCCTTTCATACAGAAACCCCCAAGTGCCGCAAAATTCTTAATAGGAGATACTTGAAATTATTGATTAAGATGTGAAAAATATAAATAAATGAATATTATATAATAACTAGTAAACGCCCCCATCAAGCATGACGGAACTTAATTTAGTTTAGAAAGATATATATCATCGTATATATATGGTCCTCCTAAGCATAAAAAAATTCGGTCGTAAGAGCATAACGACTCAATATATTTCTTGCCATTATTTTTAATGTTTATTCTAGTGTTTTCTAGTCATGAAAGCCTACTTTACGTACATTTCTTCTAAAATTAGAAGAACTGATTATCCCCGTGCACTTATATAGGATAATTCTTGAAATCAACATTCAACAATGGCCTTGGTCGTCAAAGGGATGGGTTGTTTATTTCNAAAAAAATTCGGTCGTAAGATCATAACGACTCAATATATTTCTTGCCATTATTTTTAATGTTTATTCTAGTGTTTTCTAGTCATGAAAGCCTACTTTACGTAAATTTCTTCTGAAAATTATAAGAACTGATTATCCCCGTGCACTTAAATAGGATAATTCTTGAAATCAACATTTAACAATGGCCTTGGTCGTCAAAGGGATGGGTTGTTTATTTCCCAAATATTTTATGAAATGTCCGTGTGTTTTATCAATATTTTCAAAAGTTCGGATCTACATCAATATTTGACGACTAAAATAAGAATCTATGATCATTTTCCTTTCTTTTCACATTTCTTTTGATTTCGTAGGACAATTATTTCTAATTTAAGTTTGTAAAATAAACAACCTTTGCAGGTAACGAAAACCTGTTTTACGTACATTTCTTATGGAAAAGTATGGGATAACTAATGGAATCAATGTTCAGCAATGGCCTTGGTCGTCAATGTGATGGGTTGTTTATTTCCTAAAAATGTTACAAATTTTCCGTGTATTTTATGAAATTCTCTCAATTTCGTATTTATATGAATGATTCACGACTAAAATAAGGTTCTATGATTATTTTCCTTTCTTGTGACACTTGTCTCATTTACGGACGGACAGACATTCGCTTTTTATAAATTTGATTATGCATATAATAATCATGTACATGAAGCTATGAAACTGCTATGCATCACTCTGAAATATGCATGCATGCAATTTTCTCTACTTCTTTGTAGAGTTAAGATAAAGAAAGTCATATGACATTTAAATAAACAGGTATTTTTCTAATGAATATAAGTACAGTAGCATTATCATATGAAAATATACTCTGCGACGGAAAGGAAGTACAAATTACCGAAATTTTATACTTATAGCTGCAGTCATTTTTAAGTTATTTCGTCGAAAGGATTTAATGGTCTACCAGCAGATGTAAGTAAGCTGACATGCAAAAATAAATGTAAAATAGCGGTTGAATAGAGAATAAAACTTAGATAAATGTTTTAATTTACCGTTGTGCAATATTTTTTTTATAATCATGATATGCTATACGTTAAAAAATAATTTGAAATACAGAGAAATACAGTAAAAATTATGGATGAATCATTCAGCGTTTCATCGTGACGCTCACTTCTGACACACGCCAAAGATGCAGATCTATTTTAACTCAGATTAACTGTAAATTATTCTTGAGTACTTTTAATTTTCACCTCTTTCCATGTATTTTCCTCTTATGAATGCTTCATGCATATATTATTGGTATAAAGTCTGACAAAATGGCTTCCACAGAGGCAGTTCGGTCAAGATCCTATTTAAGTTAACCATACGAAAACAGAATCATGTCCTCAATATATAGTGCGAATATTCACTGATATTAGAACATATCTTTTTTGTTACGAGGGGGAGTCAAAGTCAAAAAAAGGGGTAATGAAAATCTTACATATTTTTCAAAATTTAATTTAATGAACAAAATTGGAAAATGAGTGTATCATTTCTCGACATAGTCTCCATTACGTTCAACACACCTCTTCCAGGGCGTAGGAAGTGCCCGAATTCCTCTAAAAATAAATCTTATGGATGTGTGCGCAGTCTCTTGTGCACCGCCTGGTGTACCTCTTCATCGGAACAGAATTTCTTCTCCTGTTGCCTCAATGAGTGGTCCAAACATGTTGTAATCACTCTGGGTGAGATCTGGTAAGTAAGGCAGATGTGGAAGTGTACCAAAGTGAAGGCCAGCGATGGTTCCAGCAGTTGCACAGGCAGTAAGAAGCCAAACATTGCCATGTTGCAAAATGTTACCTATAGTCAGACAACCACGTCGCTTTGATCTGGTTGCAAGCCGAAAATTTTTCAAAATATCGGAATGTGATGCACTGGTGATGGAGTTTCCCCTAGTTGTGAAGTGTTCCAAGATAATGCCTCGTTCATCCCAAAAGAGAGTCAGCATAACCTTCCCTGCAGATTGCTGCGTCTGGAACTTCCTGGGTTTTGGTGATGAGGAATTGCGCAAATCCTTGCTTTGTTTCGGGTTGGTGGTAGGAACTCAAGTTTCGTCTCCTGTAACGATTCTCGCAAGGAACCTACCACCTTCTGCTTCAAAGCGCCGCAAAGTTTCTTCACAGGCATCATCGCGTCGCTCTTTCAGTTCTGGAGTGAGCTGCCATGGCACCTACCTTGCAGGCACTTTGTGAACCTTAAGCACGTCATGAATAATGTGATGTGCTGAGCTATGACTAATGTTCAGATTTTTGGCTAGTTCATCCACCATCACTCAGCAATTTTCCATCACAATGGCTTCAATAATAGACTCCGATGTCAAAACGCGGTGTGCCTGATCTGGATGGGGAGCATCTGCCACAGAAGTCATACCGTTTCTGAACTTTCTACTGCCTTCGTACACTTCCTGCAGTAACACACAAACATCACCATAGTGGACCTTATTTTCCAATGGACTTCAATAGGTTTCGTTCCCTCACTGCTCAGAAAACGAATGTCAAAATGTCGCTCTTTGTTGGTGTGTGTCGTAAGCGGGGCAGCCATTTTAAATTAGTATTTTGGCTGCATTTTGCTTGTCTGCAGCATGTTGCCATGCATTGGGCATTCTTTAAAGCATTGGTAACAATACTGCCAACTTAAAGAACAATAGCGCAAACATTGGAATTTTTATTGCATTTTTAAGGTATTCATTTGATTCCCCCTCGTATATCAAGTATGTACGAAATAAAAGAAGTAGGCACATAGTGCGATTGGCCACAGACTAAATGTCTTTTTATAAAAATTTAACCGCTCCCTTATTAGAAATCCAAAGATTTTTCTTACCAACAAAAATCTTTTATTTCCCAAAAATCATCATTTTCGGCATGTATCCTATAACAATAAGTCAGTAAACGGTTTAGCCATCTGTGACGGAATCTATTCGTAGAAAATTCGATTACTTCCGCAAATCCTCTTAGTATTCTCCTCTCTGGAAAATGTTTTGAACAAAAATCCTTAAATATTCCGATCTCCCCTCAAAATATCCCATTCGATGCGATCTAAATCCGAAAGAAAAAGATATTTCTGCATTTATCTCGTCTCCAATCAAATCTGCGGTAAATAATTCATCGTTTTCTCCTGTCAATTACTCGTCTCCATTCTACCCATTGTTTTTTCCTCTTCCATTATGCAACAGCAATTAAACTTTGATCGCTTTCGGGGATTCACATCCTGCGACCGCCGCCTGTTTTGACGATGAAATATTCTTGCGTTTCACAGCAGAGGAAAATAAATTGGATTTATTTTTCCGCCGCTTCCTCGCGCTTCCAGTGAAATCATCGCACGCGGAGGGCTTGCGGTTTGTCGGAAGGTTTTTCATATTACTTTCAGAATGATTCCCTCAATTTGTGAAAATAATCCCCCCTCGAGCCATCGCTGCATAAACCATTTCCTCCTTTCGATTGTGGAACAAACGCGGCCCTAATTATGGTTTCAAGGGAGACCTGTCTTTTCTAATCTTCTCTGGCATCCATTTTTAATCGGTATTCATCATGGATGAGACGATGGCGCCGGTCAGCTGAGTGATTTTTAGCGCTTGAGCTCTGCCCAGGAGATTATGGGTTCGACTCCCATCGGGAGCTCATCGCCTTTTGATTTTTTAATGAAACTGTGCATGAAAGAGATGTGCGAAGAGAAAGCCATACTCCTGAAGATGCAACTACAGTAAAGAAAAATACATTCCAAACCATTGCGCAGTGTATTTTCTTAATATATAAGGCACATTTGCTTATTCAAATTTCTCCCTCAACTCTTCACGTGCATTTTCGTCTTTTTTTGCAGTCGAAGAAAGAGAAAATTCGTATCGGTGCTAATGCAACGGGTGTGCGTTTTCCAAGTAAGATGTGCATTTGTATGACATTTTTTTTAGAGACAAAACAGGCTATGCTATCCAGCTACATCATTAATTATGTGTAATATTATAAAAGTAATTATAAGCGTATACTAGGTACATGAGAGCAAAACAGCTTTAAGTGGAGAAGTTTCTATTATCACTCGTCATCATTCACTCAGTCACACGGAGTGAATAGAGAGAAATTTTAGAATTTCACATGAAAGCGTAAAACATTTCTATTTGTCTTCTTTTGAATACTATTGTAATATTATAAGCTTTTGTTGGATTTAACGATTTAAAGCTCCAGATGGTACTCTGCCTAGGGCGGCAGAAACCCTTCTGCCCAGGGCCATATCAGTCGTCATTGCGGCTCCGACTCCTCTCAGAAATCCTGGTTGACGAATGTGAGCTGTCAAGGAGTGAGATGAGAATGAAATCGAAAATCCAGTCCTTAGTGATATTCCTGGATTATTTTGGATAGAGCGCACTTAATTCTCCATAATCTACCATGTTTGTGGTTTGGAACTTAAAATTTGAAATAAAATCAGTGAATCCGGCTTCGAATTACATGCCCGCGCTAAGGTGACAAATGCCAAAGTAACAATAAAACAAATTATGCTATATTCTAATGTAAAAAGAATAGCAATGGGGGAGAATAGCGGGAGAATTCTTTCAGCAGGTGAAATAACGAGAACGGAAAAATGTTTTTCTAAGAAATCACGTCATGTGCAAGGAAATCGTGTTTTTTCAGAAAATTTATGACAAGCGGCTACGACAAGTAATGTTTCTTCGAAACAGGTTGCCATTATATATTCTTTAGAAAACACATATTTCTTCATTATAAAGGTCTACTATGTCACAGTGTGTGGAGAACACGAAGTGATTTTCCCAGTACATCAGAATGAGTTGTGAGGAACGACTTTATGAGTAGATTTTATAGTACTTCAAGTACAGCACTTTCAATTGTACCACTGAAATCAGAAAAAGGCAGTGAACATTAAAGTGAATAATTATTGTTTGTAATTATAGTATTCCGGTGTATCTCATTATTAGTAAGTGAGTGTTGCCTTGCCTTTCTCTCTTTTTCGCTGCTCTCAAGGAACTCGTACTTCCTTTATGAGTTTCTGCCCTCCTTTATCTGTCCGTTGACTTCTCATCCAGTGACCTTACTTTTGTGACAGTCTTTTTTATTGCCTATGCCTATGCAAGTACCCTGCAAGCCGCCTTTTGGCATGTGGCATGGGGTGCAGGTACCATGACTCTATTTACATAATCGATTACTTTCGCGTATCATTCGCGTGAAAAATGAGTTCCTGAATCGACTGGTTCTAGTATTTCTTTCCCTGATCTTTCTCTCAAGTTCAGAACGGCCTAGGTATCATGGCGGATGCATTATTTCGGCTACATCATCTCTGAACATGCTTTTTCTGAATGCATCTAGTAAATCAATCCCATGTTTAAATCTTCTAACTTTTAAAGATTCCCATCCCCCGAAGCATCGGTATAACGCTTACTGATTTATCTTCACAAAAGGTAACGTCTTCGACTGAACATTCTCTAATTCCCGAATGCAACACTTATCGGTAGGGTCCAATTATTCTCCTATTTCTGCCATCCGTAGAATCTTCTTCTTCTTTTCTCTTGTCCTTACCCCACCATTCTCCTCAAATTCTAATCCTTGCGTTCCTAAAATCAAAGCCAATACTGCCTGACTAACACAAGTCAAGGAGCACTTGATAGGGGGTGGCGAGCCCCAGATGGGCAGTTCGTTTGGAGTTCTCTTTTGTGGCGGTGCCGTTTTTGTTGGGCATTCTTCAATAGAAGTAATAAAAACGCCAAAGTGAGTCAATGTAAATGTCATTAATTAATGATTGTCTTGGATTTAAATTTCTATTTTGCGAGCCTCCAATGGCGCGTGTCATGTGGCATAGAACCACCTAAATCCTCATCTATCTCTATTATATTAGATTCTCTAATGCTCTGTGGAGAGAACCACCACAATTAACCTTCTTCTTAAGCGATAATTTCCTGGTAACGCCTTGTGGATGACTCGGAGAGCGCGTCCGTTGTTTATTTGATCGACTTCATCAAAAAGTTCTGAACCGATGAATTTTTCAAGAGGTTTTCGATGGTAATCTAATCTTCTCACCTGGAGGGAATTCCACCCGATGGATAGTATCGTAGCTTCTTTCGGACTTGAAATCTCCACCAAGTTTTCGTCGATGACAACAGTTTAAGCCCATCCTTGGCGTGATTACATTAATTATACCTCGAAAAAATCCACTATTTCGGTCTCAATTTTGTGGCAGCTCTTCACGATGAAAGAGGAATAAGAAAAACGAATACACACAACCACCATAGCTTCATCATTAGGACGCTATGCTTCGAAACTTAGGTCGTATGAAATCATGTGGTAACGTATATAATTTACTCTTATTTCGCCATCAACTTTACCTCTTTCTCTGTTTCATTGGCACTACAATCTTTATATTCATTAAATTTGATATTTTTTAGGCGCATGGTTCGCCATTTTTTGCACTTGATACTGCGCTTTACTGAGGCGGAGTTATGCCCTGAATCATTTCTCCTGCAACTTTCTGAAAACTTTAACACTCTTTGCTAAATGACCAACGTTCGTCACCGCCTTAAAAAGTGACTCTAGACATGTTTCAAAATTTGAGGGAGAAAATACTACACGGATGCAATTCCAATGTCGAAAGATATCGCATCAAGAGTCGAAGTACTTCCGTAGATGGAGCATGTTTCCTTTTTCTGCCCTTTTAACAATCATTCAATGGGACGGGTAGTTCGCATTAAATCTCTCCTCTTGCGTCACATATCCACAGCCAATCGCAGAGAGGAACGGCGTGGTTCTCGATGAACTCTGTATTAGGGTTTCCTTTCTCAGTAAAATGGCCAGCGGTGCCATCTCGTGAGGAACAAATGAGACCTTCTTCCACTTACTCCGCCTGGTTCTATATCAGCGTTTAATGGACAAAGTCCAACCTTTAGAGCCGTTAACGTTGAAATAAATGTCATGGCGGCCGTAGAGCGTGTGGGTGGGTCAGGAGAGGGAGAAAAGAAGAGAGCGGTGTGGCTTTCCGTGCCGTATCCCTTCCGGACGTAGAATTGGTTGCGGAACACCTGGGCAAAAAGAGGGAGAGGTGTAACGAGATAGAAGGGAGACTGCGGTCATCTGGGTTAGTTCCTCCCTTACGACAGATTAGCTTGGTTCTCAGCTGGTTCCTCGCCGGCCGAATGGGCGCTGCGATGAATGGACCCTTTTTAAGCCCTCCAAAAGGCCCTTTTCATTTTATCCTTAGGAAATTTCTCCAAACACCCGCTTATCCATGGTAACGGGATTAAAACCGGACGCCTATAAAATAAGGGCCTTCGTCGGAAACTTTTGGAAGGAAATTATCTGTTGTTCGCCAATTAGGGGCATCTACGGCACGCTAAACGGATATCTGCGGATCTTGGAGGGCGAAAATCCCGTTGGGGAAATTTTTAAGTCCAAGTCGCGAGGATTTCCATTGAGTCTGCGGAAACTTTGGCTCATGCGAAAATTAATTACGAGGAAGACTGTCAAATGTATCAGGGGTGTACTAGAAAATCGTAGCCAATAATTGTGTATCCTAGACGTGTATCTACGTCTACATAAATACCCTGAATGCGTCAGAAAGAGGGTATAAACAGCAAGTGTTCCAGTTACCTCTTTGGCTTATTGTGGTCGTGTATCGCTAGAGTAAAGAATGAGTCCCTAAGACGACTTCTCCTCGCATCTATTTCTCTTATTTTACGCTTCGATCGGCCGAAGTTGCATAGGAGTCGCATAATACCAATTGAGTCTGCCGCAAGGGTACTTTTAAATTTAATAGCAATTTCAGCCTATTCTCCCTTCTTCCAGGAATTCCCAACCTGCGTCTGAGAGCTTTTGCGTAGCGCTTGCTATTTAGGCATCGCTGTTTTGATGACAAAAGAAAGGAAATGAGAAATCACGAAGATCTATCAGTACTCTTCAAATACATGATGTACTAGCCAGTATGTGACTACCACCGGGATTTATTAACATCCGACAGTAATCTGCTAGCAGATTATGGTTTGGGTTGGGTATTCGAGGTCACTGAAGTAGTCTCGATTGAGCTGTCAAGTGCAAATTAGGGTAAACAGCTTAATAAATAAAAAAAGCTCCTTAGTTCTACGCTAAATGGTTTCGGGAGGCAGATCTCGTATTGGAACAAATAGGTCACGGTAGAGCACATATAGAAAGCGTGCCGATTCATATTTGCCAAATTTAATAAATATCGATTTGAGGGAGTAATTGACATCGCATTGCAATTAAAATCAAAGGCAAAGATTATCGACAGATAATGGGATAAAAGGTATACAGAAGAGCATATGCTAGTGGTACCTTCTGCACATACGTATGAGAGAGGATCTCTTAGCAAGTAAACACAGTAATACACTCACGACTTGGGTTTCAATGCATAGCATCATCATCGGTTATGATAATGCTATGCATTGAAACCCAAGTCGTCAGTATATTACTGTATTTTTGATGCTGTATAAATTAAAATATTAGTTATACTATACTTTTATATATGAAAATGTGGAAACACGTCTCACATCCAGGGAATATTAATTTTTTCGTTATGTTTTCTAGTGCCCGCTAGCAGATAGTTCCGAACCTTTTGATTCCCGTACTCTTTTGGCACCTAGTAGAGTACACCGCACCCAATATTCATTTCCATAAGAAACGTATTACAAAATTCACCATGCTTTCGCAGACTGGTGTAGTTGATAGTGTAATGTCCAGAAATAGCACTTGCGCAACTTCCTATGGAGTATTCCCGTGATTAGTTAACTTATTTTATTACAGGTGAAGGTAATTCAGGGATATTAAGTTTTCCTGGTGGATGCTATGTGAAGGAAATCTTGGGTTTCCACCGAGGTAAGGTCAGGTGACGTTGCTGTCGACTGAGTCAATCAGAAGATGAATGAGTCAGTAATCTAAACTTTGGCAACAGCAATGTCACCTGATCTTACCTAGGTGGAAACCTAAGAATCCTTTTTACATACGGTAATTCAAGGTCGAGAGATCCTCATCTACCAGTTTATTACTGAAAATACATCTTTAAATTGCATGAGTTCGTAGCTTCTCATAGAATACGATTTGGTAAACACGGTAAAGGAAAATAATAATATAACGACATTATTAGGGGGAGTTTTATAAGAGATAGCTTGAAAAAAGTGAGCAGACCTGTGGGTTTAAAACCTATGTTTGCACTTAGGAGAAAATTACATGATAGCTGAGAAACAATCGCAATCAGGGAGGGCGTGAAACGTCAATTAAACCTACTGATGATTAACTAACTTTTAAGGAAAAGACAACATAAGTTAGATCTGTAAGTCGAACAATATTGGTTCAGACACATTATTACATACTTTATACCACTTTGTAAAAAGAAGTGCACCTCATAGGGAGAAGTAATGAAAGGCAGTTAATTTAATTTTAAGAATTATTGAAGCATTCATTGTTTACCAGAACTATTTGTAAACGTAAATAAATAAGACCTCATAGTTCAGCCAGAAGTTGTGCACAAATCTAAGTAATTACCCATTCACGTGATACTTATATTTGCACCTCAAGGTTAATTTGTAATATTAATTGATAAAATTTCGCTGAGAATTCCTCCGTTAAAACGAGAACAAGAAGTTCACCCCTCTCAATATTCGAATTAGTTTTTGTCTTCGAATGTAAGTGTCGTTTTATCCAAACTTGAGAAGCAGTTTAGAGCAGGGAATACATTATTATTGATAAAGGGATCGGAATGGTTCGACACGGATTAAAACTTCGTAAATGATCGTATTTCAACGTACCTTCGAATCAATAATTCTCTCCGGCGCTTTTTTACGCATTTTCCAAGATAAGTTGCCTTAGTTTCCGAGTAATATCAATAACTTATGTTTGATTTATCTTTTTTCCGCGCATTATATTTTTGGGAGTACGTCTGTATTTCACGTTCGAAATTACATGACCTGACTCAAAGCAATTTTTTTAAGTCAACTTTTTTCCCCAATTTGATTACGATCAGGGTTTCCTATCAAGGAACCGATGACTATACTTCGATAATAAATGTGTGGATTCAACGTTATTTCATTGGAGCTGCCTGTTTTTTTTTGCTCTGACAGATAAATCTTGCTGTACCTATGACAAAGTATAAATATTATTACAGATCGGCACTTTCATAAAATCATGTGGATGTTACAAAAAATGTACTCATCTATACTTATATTTCGCAGTATTTACGCATTAACATCTTCCAGGCAAAGTTCCAAAATTTGGATTTCCTTTTCCTTATGTAGCATGGTGTGGCTAAGATAGTAAAAATTCAGTAACGTGTCGAGTCAATTTTTGTGGCGATACCCCGTATCGCCACAAAATTAATATAAAACTCTTCGACTTGAAGTATTCGAGGGAAAACAAAGATTGAGCATTTAAAAACTTTAGGGATATCAATATTATACATTTTCACTAAAACTTTAAGTCGTAATATCTGCGGAATACTTAACCAAATCTTTTTTACGTTCTTATTACTGAAATTGATCTGAAATCGTTGTAAACTATAATCATACATTCAGATTAAGGGCTGCGTTCGGTGGAATAAAAACTGGAAAGTTCCATCTTCCATTTAACCGGTACAAGACGATAAAAATAACCCAAAATAACAATGTATGTATATTTAAAACGAAAGAAAAAGAAGCTGCTCTGGAATGCTCGTGAACACTGGAAATTTACAGGCTTTAGCTTTGGAAATTAATAAATTTTCAATTTATATATACTAAGGATACTTTAGAAAAACAGAAGCATTTATTGCGAATGAAAACATTATCTAGAAAGTCTTCAATAAAGTAAGTGAATGTATGTCGTATGACGCAAAATATGATTATTTACTGATTATCCGTCATAACAATACTATCATGTTATCAAATGTGTCTGAAAGACGCACATTTCCAAACATTGTAGATAAAGTCACCTCAAAGAAGTGAATGAATAGTACATCATAAAAAGCTGTGGAACTCTTGCCAGATATGAATTAAACATAAACTTGAATTGTTGAATTTCAACATTCGTGATATTATATGAAGAACACTTCCCGCGATTGTAGCTATTCAGGTGTACATAAACAAGAGTATTCCAATGGATACTAGCTATAGCACTCTATAGACAATGCTTTAAGTGGGAAGCGTCCATGTGAATGCACAGCAATGGCTCCAAGAAATACACTTTCCGTGGTATTCAATGGAGAGTAACGAGTATGACTGAAACGATTAGAAGTTACCCATATCTCAGTAGCCCTTGCAATGAATGTTATATATAATTGCTCTTCTTAGCTACGAGAAAGACAGATGAAAATGGACATGAATGATATCTTTTTGTACAACAAGGCTAATGAAAAATATTCCATTTACCTAGACATTGTAGCGGAAACTAACGAAAGACACCCTTTCGTGCTGTGTCACCTCATAACCACAACGAGTGCGATGCTGGACAAAGGAGTACGAGGTTGCATTGCCCAGTATTTAGCGATTAGTTGATTTTGTCCAATTTATATCTTGAATGCTATAGAACTTGGTTTTCCAGCGTACGTCTCAAGTCAGAAGGCGGCCTGAAAATTAAAATTCACCCTCAAAGTTTTCAAAAGGTCGGGAAATCAATGTTATGTCAGGAACCCGTAACCATTATTAAAATTGTGCACCTTTTGTAACACTAAAATCTAGTCACCATTGAAATAATTTTCGTTTGGTACAAATATATATTACGAACTGAGTACGCTGTCAACCTGTTTGAACGTACTTTAACCTAATTTATATATTTTTGTATCCAAATGGGATTATTGATGTAAACGCTCAGCACAGAAATATTTGTAGATTAACTCTATGATTTCTTCGATACATTTTCGCCACCAGTTTCAGCTACAGCGCCATCATCAACGGTGTTGTTGCCGAAACCGGTCACAAAAATTATAAAAAGGTAGTTCGATAGTTACTAAGATGGCCTTAATTTGTTTATGACGTGGTTCCACGAAAATCGACCCACTGTGATGGATAAGAGCCGTCTAACAGAAATCGAAAGCCCACTGTATGTAGCGTGGCCCACAGATGCAAGTATTTGTGTTGGCCTCTGATCATTGAGTTTCTCATAGTGTGTCTGGGATACTTAGGAGAGAAGGCGCTCCCGTCAGCGCCCGGGTGCGGTGCATCCACTGCACACATGAGTGGGCGCGGCTCCATTGAGCAGGCTGGCGTGGCTAGTCAAGTTCCTTAGTGTGGACAGGAAAGGTTGGACGGCGGTGGTACAAAATTATAACAACTGTAGTCCTTATTTACACGAGATTGAGACTAAAATGCTACAGGGCTCCTCTCCACCCTCCTCAAGGCTCCTCTTCCGTCTAACGAATCGTAATATACTAGACTATGTTTAATTATAGCGAAAAGAAAAATTAGAAGTGTGGGAATAAAAAAAAAACCTAAGAGNATCAGCCGTGCTCCTATTTTCTTTGCTTACATGCACCGGTTGGTTTCCGAATAATAGTTAATGATTTTCCTTTCTAAATGCTTTTAAAATCCCTTTCCTATTGTTAATTACCCTCCATATATTATATTTAACATCATTCTTTCAAATATACGTATATTATTATTTTTATTTTCAACTGGATACATTTACAATGTAATAAGTTGTGAATTGGATATTAATAAATATAGATATAAATGATTGTAAATAAAAGTATAATATATATATAGATATAAATGATTGTAAATACACCAATTAAAGAATAGTTGTGCGTACACATTTGAAACTATACCTAATCCCTCAATTGCTTAGGGCATTGCGATATTACGCTAAACATTTAAATTCATATCTTCCACAGAATCCTGCGGAACCCTATCGGATGGTATTTATTTGCTCTTATAATTTAAAACACTTTCTAATTTAGAGGGGTTTAGAGTTGAAAGAAAGCATTAGCAGCGGCTATCACCTGAGCTTAACGAGTTTCCCTTCTAATCAGATATGACGCGCTCACTTCAACACTCTCTTGGCTAATTAAAAACCCTCTTAATTTTTTTAAATGGATATTGAATATGCAATACCCTTCTTGAATGCAAACTTATCAAAAAAATGAATAACCCGATTAGTCCGAGGAAATGACTCCCCTATTAAAAAGTCAATTAGAAAATGCGTACCTCCCTTTGGAAGACACGTGCGCCGGTTATGGCGAAGATGAAATTAGCATAAGAGCAGACGGATCATTTCTCGAAAAGGAAGTCCCTTGAGAAATCCTACCTAGAGGAATTAAATGAATAAGATTGATGAGAGGTCGTCAGGAGTTTTCATGTGGAAGAAACTGCTCCGAAGTAAGAAATCTCCTTTTTTCTTACCTCGGCCTTCTTTCGGATGCAAAAAAAATAGTAGGCTAATGAGTTTGCATGGGAGACGTATAGCTTTCATCGGGAATAAACGGAAGAAGAATTCTGGTCCGTGAACAGCTCAAACAAGGAAATACAAACACAGGCGCTGATGTATGATTGGAAGGGAGAAGACGAGGCACATGCATGTATGGAGGCGTGGTTTTCTCCGTAGCAACGACGTTTACATTCGTGAAATGAGGAGAAATCAAGATGGCGTAAATATGCAGGAGATTCCCTTTTCCAATATATATCATAGGTCGGTACTAGGCAAAGGTTTACTTTCGGGTGCCTTGAAAAATCATGCATTTCCATGAATGCACTCCCGAGACTCAGTTGTTTGATGTTTGCAACTTTTGTAATAATAAATGATAATTCGATTTAATATATATTTAAATTTCTTAGTACATATTCAAGTCAAAATATAAAAAGTTTGAATTTAGTTCATCAGCTAATAACAGATGTTAACATAAGTTAATGTTTTAGGAAAAGCACCGTAACCAAATAGGGTTTTGCCAAACCATACTAGGTTTGTAGGGGGGTGCCCAGTTGGATATAATATATAACTCACCGTTTTTCCTTGGGAATTACGAGTATATCACTCAGTTTTGCAGTGAACCATAGAGGAACATTATACTAAAAAAAACAAACTCAATTAAAATAATAAAAATATTGAAAGCAAGCTAAACATTTGAACACAATAATGATAATAATAATGTGACTTTGTTCGGGCGAGATTGAGACTGTCAAGTTTCTTTTTACATTTATCTCTTCGTCATATGATGTTTAAAAGAGATAGCTTGAAAAAGATCACAGAAGAAAACAACTTAATGGGCTTAAAAACCTATGTTTGCACTATAAAAAATACACCACATTAGGAAAACACCCACTAGAAGGAGAGAGTGAAAACCTGCGAAAGCTACTGATAGTTAACAAAGTTTAAAGGAAAATTGTTTGTATTAAATTACATCTGAAAAGCGAATCAACTGGTGCAGACACATTCTTTCATAGACATAACATCTGGAAATAGATTTTAATCGTGATTTATCGTCATACCAAATTAACTTAGAAAAACATCGGGATACAAATTCTAGAGCCTACGTAAACAGTCATCTCCACATATTTATATCGTATGAGTTGATGTTGAATGATTGTGAGATTTATTAAAATTATTTCCTATAACTTCAATTCTCTATTTATTTCTGTCATTCAAATAATATTTACGTATTTCTCTTTCCAGGATCCACTAGCTATTACGACTCAGTTGTTTAAATTTAAAAAATAAAAATATGAGATTCGTTTTTGAAAACGTTGAAGTTTAA
>KZ308295.1:574324-587792 GCA_000376725.2 Ladona fulva | reverse complement strand
TGACATATTCATCCAAACTATAATATGTTTTGGTTATAGATATTTTTTAATATTTTACCAAATTGTACATTATTACTATATTTAATAGAGCCAGTTGTTTTTTATTAATTTTAAGTGCCATAACCTCAAAGCTTCTCTCTGTTGAAGTAAGTTTATGGGATACGGTCCTCAAGTTGCCTCTTGTTAAATTATCGCGTTGGTCCTCCAGTCACATATCCTAATTCTGATAAATTTAGACAGCACATGCATAAATATATGCCGCGGGCATAGTTAATATCCCCTATTCTTAGAATAATACATTTCAAGAGCCATTTCTGTGAAATCAGGCCATTTTTCTAATCAACCTCTTTCGCATTATGAAAATACTTTTCCGATAGGGGGAGTTTCCCGAGTATCATGATACCATAATACTCATATTATCATGATATGCGGAAATTTCCCTGCAACCATGACTTATAATATATACTTACTATTATAGTAAACGCCCCCGTCAAGCATGACGGGACTTAATTTAGTTTAAAAATATATCTAGTATCGAATATATCTGGTCCTCCTAAGCACAAAAAAAATTCTGCCGTAAGATCAAAATAACTCAATATATTTCTTACCATATAAATTATTTGTAATATTTATTCTACTTTTTTCAAATCATGAAAGCCTACTTTACGTAAATTTCTTATAATAATTATAAGAACTTATTATCCCCGTGCATTTATATGGAATAACTCATGAAATCTATGTTCAACAATGGCCTTGGTCGTCAAAGGGATGGGTTGTTTATTTCTCAAAAATTTTACGAATTTTCCGTCTATTTTATCAAAGTTCTCGCAATTACGAATTTATATGAATGATTCACGACTAAAATAAGGTTTTATGATTATTTTACTTTCTTGTGACACTCGTCTCAATTTCATAGGATCATTGTTTCTAATTTAATTTTGTAAAAGAAACGACCTCTGCAACTCATGAAAACGTAATTTACGTACATCTCTTATGGAAACGTATTTTGTGCTCCTAGGTTCAAATCCGGGCCTTTGTAGAGATGTGAATAGTTTTCCTGGGTGTTTCAGCATCGTAGAAACACAATGCAATTTGTTTCAGATCTCTAAGTGAAGTGGTTTCTGAGATACTGAGAGGGACGGACAGACGGACAGACATCTGCGTTTTATATATATGATACCATGACTTATACTTTAATGCTTGCCTACAAAGTAGTTCCAATTTCTCATGGTTCTTATTTCCTATTATATTTCTCACGCATTTAGAAGGTATATCTGTAGGGAATACTCGAAGGAATTCAAAAAAACTTGAAAGAGGAATACGAAAGCACGGAGATAAAAAAAGACTCATTTTAGAAGTATACAGTCGCATAGAAAGCATTCTGAATGCAGGTTACTTGAAATTCATTTTATTTTATTCAAGATGTTTCAACATTTCTTGAATAGAATACTACGTTTCCTTAATTCATGTCTGAATATAATACCCGTAGAAATAAATCCTCCACAGCATTCTTTCGTATTTTTTTATCGCCTTATCCTCTGAAGATTTCCATAATAGATGCATCTGGAATCCGAGAGACCTGAATTAAAGCAGAAATATCTATGAAATTTTTATTCCTTTGTGTATCCATTCGTACAACTTATTGGATTTTTGAGATACTGTACTCCTATTTTCTCTTTGCAGTATATGCATGGGTATTCAGTATTTCAGCGTTTTAAAACGCTCCTACCAGCCTTCTTTCTACTTACTCATCTACAAGATATGTGAGATTTGTAGTTGCAGTCATAACTAGTTCGATTAGAGAGGGTTACGAATAGTTTACTGCCGATATTATCTCTAAAAATAGATAAATATGATGAAGAGGATTGCCCGTATCGCGCATTGAAAACTGCGGTGATCGAGGTGATCTGGCTAGAATCTGTCAATACTGAGAATAATAAGTGTCTTTAGCGATAGAAACCGATGCCATATTTGCAGGAATATGATTAGGCCGGCGATTTGATCTACATCGGTAAAATACGACGTTCGTCCCAGAAGTACCCAACCTAACAAAGAAAACACAAAACATTTGCAAATATTGCGACCTTTCTTTCTGTGCATAGTCTCAATACACTTTTCCCTTGACGTTCAATTGCCTCGATACACTGTTTATATTGTGAATCGTCGAAGTCCTCAAAACAGCCTTTAACTGCAGACTCCACCTCTTCACTGTTGGCAAATATTTACCACCGGACCATTTTTTCAAGTGTGGAAAGAGAAAATAATGCAAGGGGGCTAAATCAGGCTAATGAGATGCGCGAGGAAGCAATCGACTATCGAACTTCAACTAATTGATTTTGGCCATCGTGGTAACGGATGTGTACTGGTGGTACCGGATGTGGCCTTGATGAATCAACACTTTCTTTTTCGCCAACTGCGGCCGTTTTTTCTTGATTTCATCACTCAAACCCTGTAATAACTTTGCATAATACTCGTCGCTGATTTTGTATTCTTTTTGAAGATAACCAATGAAAACTATCTCACGCGCATCCCAAAAAACTGGCGCCATAACCTTGTAAACCAATAGAACTGCATTCGCCTTCTCTGGAGCCGATTCTGCACTTCCAGTCCATTGTTTTGACAATTATTTCGTCTCGGGTATGAAGTGATTAAACGTTGTTTTATCCATGGTTATGAATCGACGAATAACTCGGCTTTATTGCTATGAAAAATCGCCAAACACTCGATTAAACATCTTCACGATCCTCGTAACTGCAGATATTAAGGAATTCCAGGAATAAGGAATGATTCTGAGAACTAATAAAGTGGGTATTCCTCATAATAGCTCACTCGTGATATAACGTGGTAGTTTAAATTCACAATTTATGAGCGTTGTAGGATTTGGAAATGAATCCTGTACAATGAATTAGATTCCGAAGGCATCTCCGTATTTTTTTATCAGCCACCTTTCAACTTTCAAAGTTGTTGTTTTTATCCAGCCTTTCCTGATTTCTACTCCACTATTTTCATAGCAAAAGCGAGTTACATTCTATAACGTATAGCAAATGCGTAAATAGCTCAATTGAATCTTCAAAATAGTAGAATAAAAGATCACGAAAAATTTGTTCTATTTTATCATTCTTATTAAGGAATTGTGCACGTTCCATGCCATCTTTGTATTCAGCCTGGATAGTAGTATTATTATTAAATTACTTGGACAACTCAGGTAATTTTGTACATGCGTAGGGAATCGAACCAGGAACTGTATCCTCCAGTGGTGAGCGCGCAGCCCACTTAGCTACCCATAAGCCCTATAATAGACAAGTTCTACCGGATATCAATATAGAGCGTTCCGTTATAATGGGGAAATAATTATTATCTTGAACATTATCTTATAATTCTGTAGAAGTAGGTAGACCCTGAACGGTAACGGGTTGAGTCCAACCTGTACCCAGAAGATGTTATCATTGCTGGGGAAATGTACAACATCGGTTTACGACGATTTATTTTTGATGGTACCGGAGAACTCCGATTATTGAATTTTAAAATTCTGTGGCAAAAAATTGTTAAACCGAAGAAGATGAATCGGGATTATATCGTATTATCATCGAACTCTTGAATATGCGCTGTTTACCAGTTCGGAAGAAAACTGATACGTTCACCGGTTGAAACTAAACGAAACATCTCCGGGAGATGCTTTCGCCGACTTTCTTTCGCATCTTTCCTCCGCTATTGAGGAAGCATCTCGAAAGAGACACGACAGAAATCTTAAGAGGCCTTCGGTTGACATGCGTCGGAGGCCCCACTAAAGTAGCCTCTCACTCTCGTATTTTGAAGAAAAGGGTTTTTCTCAGCTGCATCTATATATCCATTGCTCACTGTGGTGACAAGAGCCTTTAACCTCCTCGTCCCTCCATTTGGGCGCCTTCTGGTGGAAGAGTTACCCGATGCGGGCTGCGATGGAACGGTTGAGTGGTCGGAGATGGGAATGGGAGGCGAAGGGTGGAAAATCGTGCATGAGACGGAAATAAAAGTGGGAGGAAATAAAATTAAGCCCTCAGTTCCCCCGGAGGAGGCTGGCATATGAATTTAACGGAAGTGCTCCATCGGTAATCGATGGTTTTGGTGGGGCAAGAATTTTTAATGAAGCTGGATGAAAGAGTGGTAATCCGTGTTCGCATTATAAAATTACGGTGATTAAAAAACCTTCGATACTGAAATAACCACAAGATAGTTAAACGCCGCAATTTTAATAAGTAGAAAAACAAAATTTCTGAAGAAATTTGAATAAAAGATGCGAGGATTTTCATTGCAAGAAAGGTACTACGAGTTTGAATATTACATGATTACACTTGCCACGCTTCCAAGTGTCAACCAATTATTTATTAATATTATTATAGATAAACCTTACAAGTCAAATAATGTTCAGGTGGCAAGGATTCAAAACACATCCTTATTTTAAAATGCCATAATGAAGCAATAACACATACAGTATCATAATAAAAGAATGAGGCAAACAGATACACTAAAAACCTTGTCAATAACATAATTCAATACACTTATCCAATGCTCATCCTCAAGTCCGTCACTAAAGCCGCATCTCAACTAAAGACAGTACAGTAACTTTAAGTTGAGGGGAGAACAGAAATTCAAGTAATTCTCCGGAACCTCTTCCTGGCATTCTTTTACCTTTAACTTTCTCCCGCATGATTATTCGTGCACACCATCTTCCTCGAAGGGACCAAAGCGTCCTATGTGATGGAGGCGTCATCGTCGTCACTTTCTCTTCTCGGCTCTTTCAAAATCGAATCGAATTTGATCTCACCTCCATCCACGATAATCCAAGAAACCGATACGCCCTCATCTCCAACGCATCTTCTTCAGTGCTTCACCTCATTCATCAAATTTCTCATACTGTACATTTATATAAACCAAAATCGTGACGATGAAAATATATTAGGTAAAATCCTTAAGATGTGATTTTGTATCCGTAAATACAACCATACATCCAATTTCTGGGAAACGCCCATAGAGAAGAAGCTCCGCAAATGTATGCTACCGGTATGGTGATATAAATGATGAAAAGACCCCACCAAGATAACACAATACTGGGAAAATCTATAGAATACGCATGAATTAAACGAAAAACTTCATTTTTATACACGAATGGAGAGCGGTTTTGATTTCCCTTAAAGATAACTCAAAAGTGAAGATCATACCCTTAAGATGAAGTAATTCTAAAAACATACGAGAGTTTAAGTAAATGAGGGAACGACAGGATTCATTGTTAAGTTTTGAGTAGTGGAACTTACGGCGCACTGTACAAAAGTAAGTTATTTAAGAATGATAAAACGGTATTAATAAGTTAGTAATCGTATTTCTGTCGCAATTGGGATAATGCCATAAAATAATGCGATAGAAGGATAAGGTAACAAAAATAAAATAACGACACAGTCAAATCTTTGTTTTCGAGTGTTTTTCAAGACGAGCAAAATCTTAAATACATTTTAACTTGAAATACGAGCGAGGTATTGCAATACTTTGAGTATATATACGCTGTTTTATCTTCCGAGCGATTCACGAGAAATTCCCTCATAATTATCATTGTGTATATGAACATTTTACGGTTTTGGAACGAATCATAATTATCTGAGTTTTCATCACTTCTTATTGGGATATCGCATTGAATTCGAGTGATGCGTATTACGAGCACGATAGCGGAACGAATTATGCACGCAATCCAAGGTTAACTATAACCAGGGTGCATGTACACACTAAGCACACCAGTAATCTACATCTACATAAATATTCTGCAAGCCGCCTTATGGCGTGAGGCAGGGGGAACAACACCGGGGAATAGGAAAGTAGTAATAGTTAGTAATAGGAAAGGGTGCGGAAATAGCAAAGTATCCGGCAAATTCCTCGCTTTTACCTCTCACTTAAAATTCTACGCACCATTATCTTGTATTAACGATTCAAATAAATGTATAACATATCACAAGCCTATTTACAAATTATGGCTTAATCCAAACCCCGTAAAATTTACTTCTACGACATTTTTAAAGTCCAGGCTTTGAATGTCCCTTAGGGGGTAGTATTGCTTCAAATTGCTATTCAGCGTTAGATTTCGCACATGTGAAGCAAAAATATTCCAGAGCACCCAAGAGATCCAAACTTATCCCTTCCATTCGCCGGAAACTGCACCTTCCCAAGTTCACACGGCCTTTCTAGTGTGACAAGTTGCTCGTTAAGGTTTTTTTCATTTCTCTCATCGCACCGGACCTCATTTTCGCCGCTTGAAGGTGGAAAAAGTGGATTCTGGAATTGATACTTCAGAACTAGAAAGGGGCGACTTTAGTCCTTTTTTCCGTTCCTCAGGAGGCGGCAGAAATTCCTTCAAACTCAGCGGAACTTGCATTAGGCGCCTTGTGAAAGTGAGTGTCAAGGGACAACCATTAGGGCCCAGGCCATTCGTCACATCGAATGCACGACAACTGACGATCGGTTATTTTTCCTCTCGGGAAAAAGAGAAAAACAAGCGGAGGCGCATTACAACCAAATCCGTGAAAAAAGGACGTGTCCAACACGTTCCTTTCTTCTCTCGAAACCCTCTTTTTCCAAACGGATTTAATCCTTACCTTTGGATTGGAATGAAGTGACTCTAGAATATGTGAATGCACTACTGGACATATTCAATCACCGCAACGGAGTTAAGTAAAAATCCGTCGTGACTTGGACCATCGATTTTACGTTGCGTTTTTCGCACGCAAATTATTCGGAATTCACTGAAGGTGAAGTAATATTTAAACCTTTTACTTGGGACTAAATTCTAGGGTATGACATTTAAAATCAAACTTACGGCGTGAAAGTGCGATTTACTAACATGTATCATATATAATTTTTCATATATAACAAACTAACAGTTGTCATGAGANGTATTTTTGAGTATGAAATAAGTATTTTAAATGCAAATATATATACATTGCTCAAAGCATTATGATTAATTAGGGATTGGATTATTATAATAAATAAATCATACATTATGATTTATTCTCTTCACACAAAGAAGAATAAGAAAGAATGAAGAGAAATTCAACCAAGTATCAGTAAAAACCTTTCACTAACTGCCCTACATATATTATGTTACACAACATTTTTATGCAGAATCATTAAAAACTACATCAAAATGTTCGTCAATAAAGAAAGAGCGATTTATTTTTATATAACACCACCGCTGTTATCCAAATAATCAATGTTTAGTAAATTTCAGCAACGGAAGTGTCGATTTCAAGGATTGTGCTTGTGCTTACTTTATAAAAATTGCATAAATACGTAAATTAAATGGTTTAACGCTATTTTGATTATGAGGTAAAACTTAAAACCTTTACAATATAAACTGGAATAGCAGGAAAATAATAAATACTCACTTTTTCCCAACAAACAATCTGTAAGAAAATCTCGACTGGAATGCCGGAGAAGTTAACTAACACGAAAGTACTTAAAAAGGCTCAGTATTGTGACACATTTTCTCGTAAAATGTTGCGTACTTCATTTGTCTTAACAATAAAATTTAACCCCAACCAACCTTATTCGACGAATTTTTTTAAAGTTCTGACTCATTCATTCATACAGCTCAGTACGTACATTTTACAATCATAGTCGTTTTGCCCGAAAACGTTCGAGTGCTGCTCTTCTTGAAGCAGCGACCCACATGAACGTCATGAAAAATGTGAATGCGTAAATCCCATGAATACACTTTTAAGATGGCGTAACAACAGCATTCGGAAACAATTATTTCAGGGATTACTTGGTTTTCCTAGACATATTTTGAGGCGAACATATTCCTTTCAGATTATTTGGTTTTCCTGTACATATTTTGAGGCGAACATATTCCTTTCAGAATCCTCTGTAAAGGATTGCCGCCGCTTCAACGACTCTCTTCATCTTTGAACTGCGTGTTTCGTGGAATACTCAACCAGTTTGTCTGTGGACAGCTGTTGTTTCACACAAAAATCCAACAAATTAACTCGTAACAAAGTTTGTGACATCAACAGCAGCTCAACTATGAAAGATAAAACTTAGTTGTTTTCCACAGACGACTGGTATACTCAAGATGAGGCGAATCGCTAACATCGCTTACGGACTCTTTCTTCGCTCCGACCGACTGTTCTCTTCGCGAAGCCGAGAGTGCTCTTCCATATACATCACGGTTATTCGTGAGGGTTACTCCGAGGTGTCTAACCAATTCTACCGTTAATGCGGGATATGAGGGGTGATGGGTTGCAAAAGGTATGGGCGTCAGTGAAGGTGTCATTCTTCGAAGATAAAGGATTTCCACTTCGGGATCCAGGTTTTGGACTTAACTTTAGACAACTGTTAATTAGGCGAATAGCCTGACCTTACGCTTAACAAGTTCTTTGAAGATGTTGCTATAAATGTCTGGGGTCCTGCACAAATGGTAATCACTATGCTATGTTATGTATTTTTTATGTATTACGTTATATCAATGTACGATGCTACTTTTGTGTATTATTTTATGTATATTTTCAAATTTATAAATTTTTAATGTAAAATCTGTAATTTTAAAGTAGGGTTGTAACGTAAGCGTAAGCTTTAAACAGACGAGATACTAACTTGCAAACAGATATTTCCTGTGCTCTGTTAGCGCTGCAAGTGTTTATTACCAATGAAATATTCTATTCCATTTTATTATTAAGAGTTATGGGAACTATGAAAACTCCAAAAGGAGCGTTAACGTTTTATTATTCAGTATTACGAAAAATAAGTGAACAGTTTTTCTTTTCTTTTTAGGAAATGTATCACTCTTTCATAAATGTTCATTAGATTCTCACATGAATATTTTCAATACTCTAGCTTCCTCATTGTCAAGGCTTTCGACAGTTGTATTCGTGAATTAGAAAAGGTGCAGCGAAAAGTAATATTTCGTAAAGGACTACCACGACATATCATTAGGCGTTACTCAGACGCTTCCGGACGCAGGATGGGAATCCCTTCAAAGGAATTTCATTCTTGAAAGATGTTGCCGACATTATGCGTCCTTGTTACATGGGTCGTACTGGCACAGCGAGAAAAATCATAAAAGTAGATGAGAGAACTATTCGTCTCAAAAATCAGGTTTTTCTTCCGCGATACAAAATAGTAATCGAATAAGGTAGCAGAGTCATAGCGCATACACCCACTGATAGGCGGCTTGAAAAGTTCAGATGTAGCTGTAGATTTCTTATACACCATTTTCTATTACACTTACAATACTTAAGTCGGAGATATTTCATAAGATGCAATTAGTAGTCTAACGACTTATTTTAATCAAGAAAACAGTTAGGAACAGTTTTACACCTTAAGCTCAATTTCTAGGAATATATAACATATTTAGAGGTAAAGAAAACCGTATACAACCAAGTAATATTCTACCTGTGTTAAAAGTCGCGCCCCTATTTACGACCGGAAAATCTATAACTTTTAACATACCTCCAATGAAAGTGGACCCTAGATTTTTATTTGAGTCCAAACATATGTGAAACCAAGCTTATATTGGTAATATAAGGTGAACGTTCCCGTTCTGTAAACTAAAACCTTTCTTAGTACTTCCCGTTTCCTCCGTATTGGTTAAAACAAAAGTGTGTCTACCCTTAGGCTGCCAGAAAGTATATGATGTTCTACCTGTAATCGTGTGGATTTTCAATTGTGTGATTTTGTCATTTTCCTCTGAACGAAAAGCGTCAGGGACCCGGTTATTTTTTGCGTGAAGACCCGGAGCATCACACTAGAGATTTATGAGATATCTCTCCTAGGTGTATGGGTTTAATTCTAGAAGACCCAAAAAGAGTACTTATCACGTTTCTACCTTGCACGGATTTTCAAAATTTTCTTTTGCATTTTCCTTTAAGATAGAGACACACTGAGGCTAAAAGAAAAGTCTCACTGAGCCGGCGTTCTTTTGACGTTGACGTAAAGGCCCCCAACTAAGGTACTTTTCGCGATTTTATATATTGCGCGGATTTTAAAAAATTGGTTTGGGGCATTTTCTGGTTATGCAGAATATGGTTTGATATGGTTTTCTGTCGTATGCAGTAAAGACCATTCCCCTAGTGGCCATGGGTTCGATGCTAGGACGTACCAAGGAATCGCCATCAGTGGCGTATGACAGTGTGTGTATTAATTGCCTAATATCTTAGCTTTTCTGATGCTGTGGTTGCTGGAGGAGAGATAGCTGTAATTTGGCATGGAAATAACATTCGTGACTATATTTTGTTCTCAATGTGTATCACTTCCACGTCGGTCCATAGTTCGATGCCAGGACAGGTTAAATAATCATCCATATAAACTGTAAAGGAAACTCTAATCATCCCTTAGGTACTTCCCGATATGATATCGCCTTGAAATCTTTGTGATAGATAATGAAGAAGCTTCGGAGTCATTATGCTAACCGGCAACGAACATAATGATCCTGGCTTCGATGCTAGGATGGTTCAAATTTCGCCCGTTCAGTATACATGGAGCGGCATTTTAATATATTTAATGCGGATTTACAGCAGAGCTAAATAGATATAACTCAGCCCGTGAAAAGTGTTTGTGACTATGTGATTAAGTTAGAAATTCTACTTTCCAAATGTTACTTGGTTCTATGATATGGCGCGTAAACGTTGGAATTCGTTTCTAGGCACTTCCTGAAATGACTTTAAACATGTGTGAAACGAGACTTGGAAAAATGTATTACCAGAAAGCTTGCAGAATGCAAGCACCCGTTACTCATTCATATTGTTGTTATTATCCGAGGTTTTACTTTTATAACAGCATGTCTTCTCTGGTCTAAATTGACATACTTGTCAATCACTTCGGCCTTCACTTCGCGGAATAACAGATGACGTGGATGACGTTTTCACGTTGAAATCAGTTGTGTCAATTTTAATTTTTTGTGGAGTAAAGACAGTTTTTTAATCTTGTGTAGGTGCTTGGCTTCCTTTCTTTTCTCTTGTTTTCCTTTTGTTTATACTATTTAATATTTCGGCCTTGATTCTTCTATTTCTTCAGGTTTTATATTCTTCTTATAGCGTAGACGATCACATTGGCATCAAATATTGAGTTCTTGTGCTTGTTTCAGCAGTCCTTGAATTGGAGATGTACCAGTCCACTCCTTGATAATTTGTAACGAATCTGTTCTTCTTCTTCCATTTCACCTTGGATCTTTCCTTGTGCTATAAGTTGCAGGACCTCCTTCCTCTCATAATGTGACCAAGGCTTTATTTTCCTGCATTTTCTCTGCTTGATAAGCGTTCTTTCAACCATTTGAGCACTTCCTTGTTCTTGTCATACAAGATGTTTTCCTTCTGTGACATCTCCATGTTTTCCATTCTGTCCAACTGCTTATTGTGTACAGTGGCAGTGACTATACATCAAGATTGAGTAGATGTAGCATTGGACCGTATTTTGTCTTATTTCTGAGCATAGTGATCTGTCGAAGAGCAAGTTTCTCATGTTGTGGAATGCAGCTTGAGCATAATCACACCTAATTTTATTTCCTGATCAGGATCTAAGTTTTCTGACATTTAGCATTCCAGGTATTTAAATTTATTCACTGTTTCAATATGTTCGAAATTTATTGTAATGGTGATTTGGTTGAATTTCTTCCTACTAATGAACATCCACTTAGCCTACTTACGTTAATTTTTAAGCTATATGCCCCAGATTATACATGATCTTTGTCACTGAAAAGATAGTATCCGCATAAAAGTCTGCCTCTTAAATTCAGCATCAAAAATGTAACTGAAAACACGACTATTAGCTGGGATTTAAGTTAAAATACGTTTGCTAAAGCCGGTCTCTTTTTGCTAAAAGTTTTGTAATAATGAGTAAATACCGTATCTTCGTTTTCTTTGCTTGTTGGCGTCTTACCACAAAGTCGAAGACCCATCTTCGGATTACGCCTTGAGATGGTTTCAAAAATACCTATAGACTTTGCCTTACTTTCAAAGACCCTCATAGTTCTCGAGATCATTCGGTGCTTGAGCAAATGAAAAGTAGATTGTAGAACTCTTTTTCCGGTCCATCGGCGCTCAGCTTCTTTCGATATAATTAGTGAAAATAACACAAATCAATCATGCGAAGAAAATCGACAGTGCCACTTAACCCGCCTCCTCCCTAACTTCAGAACTCTCCCGAAATATCTTCGTAAATAGCTGCGAGTTTGAGCCAAGGGAAATTAAATAGTAAATTAGTGAAGCTGAAACTCTTTCGTTTTACGAGACTTCAAAAGAATTTGCTTAATCTCTATAAATGGCGGGGATAAAAACGGGCTAACATTCGCTCCCTTTCTATTAGGCAGAGTAATCCTATTGAACAGTAGGCGCTCATTAGGGAGAAGCGAAAATATCCATCCCAAAACCCTCGAAATCTCCCTCAACACGAAGGAAAATTCCAATAGGAAGCGAAGTGGAAAACTAATCGGGAAAAATCCAATAAGCCTATGTTATTAATTCAGTCAAAGCTAAACTTCCTTATTTCACCCTTCAGTTTAATCGACAAAGAGAAGTGTAGAAGGATCCGGGAGCAATTTTGCGATCCAGGAAATGCGAATCTAACCTATATCCACATCTTCCTCTTGGTCTAGTCATTAAAATATCGCATATTCTCGTTCATAGGGATTTCAACAAAATCCGCTGACGATACGTGGCTTGTCTCGTAGCTTAATATTCAGTAAAGCGTTATTATACAAGTTCTCTTTGAAGAACCAACCGCTGCATTATCCTTTCTCCCGTTCGAATTAAGCTGTTTGTTTTTGATACGCTACGGTGTTATAGGTCCAATTGCTACAGCCTTTTTTGTAGGTACCTTTTGCTCGTCCGTAGCTTTGCTCTTTGTATTAAGATTTTGGGAAAAGTGTTGTTCATACCGTCCTCTTGCCGAATGAGTAAACAGTTAAGAAGATTTATGGTCGTACTATTCAATTATGGAGTGTGATGATATTATTCGATCGCGTCTGGGCTCTTTTCCGCGGATTTTACGAAACACGTTGCTTTTATTGAGAAATCTGACAGAAACAAACAAATTATCTAAGAAACCCTTCGTTCGTATACCGTTTGACATGATTTCAAATATTATTTGAATTAAAGAAGAATAACTTGATTTAAGCGCAGCTATTTTTGAAATACATGACGTTATCTTATTGATAACTAATTTCAACATCTTTATAAGCATGGGCAATATACCACATAAGGGGTGTAGCTGACAAGCTTAATCCCCCACCCTCCGAGTTTCTACAAGTATTTATTCAGAGCCTAATTCTCGAGTATTTTAGAAATAAATATTCGGTTGCTTAAATGATTACCGTATAGTAATAGGTCGTATCTGGAAACCAGTTTTCCATTGTATTTTACGGTAAA
This sequence comes from Ladona fulva, assembly GCA_000376725.2. NCBI lineage: Eukaryota > Metazoa > Arthropoda > Insecta > Odonata > Libellulidae > Ladona > Ladona fulva. The sequence continues at coordinate 574,413 of KZ308295.1, read as the reverse complement.
TCCGTTTTGTCTTGGAAATAAAAAAAGTTGTATGTACAATAATAAAATTATCTTCATTCGTAAAACTTTTAATTTTACACGGTTTAAAA
>KZ308295.1:372010-574318 GCA_000376725.2 Ladona fulva | reverse complement strand
ATACAAATTGAAATGGCACTGCTTATTATATATATTTATATATTCTATAATGATTCCGTTTGTCTCTTTGGTGAAGAAAGTTTAAGGAAACTGTCCAGAGTTGACAATCGCTTTGCCTGCACTCTTTGAGGTGATAAATGTAATTTTATTAAAATATGTTAGTGGCTCCACTAACGACGTCTTGGTTCGAATGCCACTTTCCCTCTCATTTCAATTTAGTGTAGCTAGATCTTTTTTACGCCATTTGTTTCAATGGCTTCTTTCCGGTTGCTATATTCTTCGGCCTCTTATAACATTCAGCATTCTGGAATATAAAAGCACCACGGGCCTTATATCAAAATTAAGTGTGTCTTGAGGTCATATTGGAGTACGAAAACATTTCTTAGCTCGAAATGTTAGTATGTTGAGCGGTTCGTAAACTGTACACTGTACTTAAGTTTAAGCCCTCCCAAGCGAACATTTTGAATGTACCACTGGCTATTATTGCGCCATTCTCTAAAAATTTCAATTCAAAGTAATGACAAATGGCTTTCATTATACTACAAAGTAATGTTGTCAAAAAGAAGTGCAGATTAATATTGCTCTGAAATATTTTTATGAAGAGGTTTGACATAAATCTTGAATAATATTGGTACTAATCGTTTACGTCACCCTGCCCTACCTGTTTCATACTAACTCTAGTGCAGACAAGGTTCTCAATTCACGGAGGAGGCTGTCAGTTTATGGAATATTTATTACATAACGAGGAATTGTTGAGTAAAACACTGTTTTGAACAACAAAGAAAACATAAGTTTACTAGTCCACGATATTCAAGCGCAAGTTCTCAAATGAACTTAGGGTGATTTAAGTTGAATAATCGGAAGGTTATCGATCCGGAACCAAACCGACAACCAAAACAAAAAAAAAACCAGTTAATAAAAAAAATAAACGCGTTTATTTTTCACACTTGTTATTCCTAAACGCCGTTTATTTCAATTAAAAAGACGCAGTGAATACTGGATCCGAATCGAATCAATTAAAATTCCCTCGAACCGAAACCGGAAGCCGTAACTTTTTGGCTTGATTAAAATGCACAATTTTAGAGTCATTTAGGTGGTGCGAAAAATGATAACCAGATCTTTATGTAAATAAATGCTCTGTAGTAATATTTCTTCCAAAGCAAGCAACTGAATCAAAACCACACGAAAACGAATATAATTGTAGTCGACACCACCGAATGTCTCGGAATCACCCTTATAAATAACTTAAACTGGAGCACACATATTCTAAAAATCTGCGGTAAAGCAACTAAGAAGCTCGGTTTTACAAAGCGCATTGTAGGTGAATGTGAAGAAAAGGTAAGAGAACGATGTCATTTCACCTTAGTTGGGCCCCATCTGGAAATATGCGGCGAGTATATGGAAACCACTGGATGAAACGTATGCTCGCTAACACGAGATAGTGCAGTGCTAGGTGGTACGATTTGTTAATAAGTTAGGCGATAGAAAAGCAAGCGTTACGCAATTGCTGTTTCATGTAGGTTGGGAATTCTTGAAATAAACGAGATTAGGCTGAAATTGCTTGCTAAATTCATGAAAAGGACATTTGCGGAAGACCTAATTGGTAGTATGCGACACCCTTGCTACCTCGGTCGATCCGACAATGAGTTTAATATAAGAGAAATAGATGCGAGAATAAGTCGTTTTAAGTACTCATTCTTTCCGCGAACGAGACGCGACAACAATAAAATAAAGAGGTTACTCGAACGCTCGGTGTTTACACCCCCTGCCATACACCCAGAGGCGTCTTACAGGGTATTTATGCGAATTTAGATGTAGGTAGAGAAAAGTTTATCTGCAAATTACTTTAACTGCAAATGATCAGTTTAACTGCTAATAGCAGTTAAGTATTTCGAAGTTTTNCACCATGCGAATCAATATAATAAAAGATCTTTATTTAAGTGCGAGATTGAGACTTATTATTGAATAAGAGTAAACAATTAAATCATCCAAAATCTTATGAACTATAGGTACTATACTAACAACCCCCCATTCTATTGCAACCGCTTTAGTGAAGGAATTTTCAATGGTTTTGTGCGACTATTTATCGTATCTGTATAATGATTTTATTTCAACTCTATTAATGGCTATTTTTTTGATAAATTATAGACGGAAATGTTTGAATTTAAAACATCTGAATTCTTTGAAAAGAATAGACCTCTGCTGATTTATTTCAACACTGCGTCGAAGTTTATAGTGAAGAGTCCATTGGAGAATGGGCATGACTAAATGTATTGTTCATTTAAGCTTAAGTTGGTGTAGATTCGCCTTTCTTTAAGGCCTGTGGTACCGTGTACAAGTCGTTTTTATTTCTTGTTTCACTACTTCGATGCATCGAATCGGAGTCAACATTGGTTTTAAATTATTTGGATTTTATTTAGGTTTGGATTTGTTTTAGTTATTTGATTGATGTAATTTCTAACAACAAATTCCACGATACCATTTCCATAAGCAATAACATAGCAACAAAATTACAATATCTTTGAGTCTTGCTACAAGACCGATTTAAGTGGCAAGAGAGTAATGTTAAAATGTTCCTAATCAACCGCATTTTTTATGATTATGTCAAATATAACCAAGTAATATTCCAGTTTTTCAGTCCAATTTTAAGGCCGATTATAAAAAGCTTCCTGTTATGCGGATTCTACGTTTTTCAGAGCAAAACTTTGATGCTAATTAGGATCGAAGCTTTCATTAGCAAAATTTTAATTAATGTAGTAATGATTGCTGAAGAAAATTGCGAGTATTAATATTTGTACATATAATTATTTACGTTTGACTACTTGCATCAAATCACACCCAGTTCAAAACTCATTCAGTATTCATAACCGATTTGATCTAGTGAATGTTTAGCCTTTTTTTTACGGAGTGTAAGAAGTACTTACCGACAGTCTCTAGAATATACTCTATTTCTACTTTACCTTGGGTTGACTTTTTGGAGGTATCGGAAAAATTGTCTGGCCAAAAATTAGAGAATTGTCATTTAACTGAGAATAAGATCGAATTTTACTTGGGCATTTATTTTATTTTAAATGATACCTAAAAGTATAAGTTCCAATTATAAGAAGTTTCCTATATAACACTGAGAATGTATTCTTTCCTTTTACTTCTCCCTTCTTCTCAAACTGCCCAAGCGAGTTTTCTGTGTTTGCGAGCTTTTTTATTATTATTAGTCAATACCGCCGCAGTTAGATATTTCGTCAGGTGGCGACGTTTAGTTACCGTGCATTACACAACTATTACATTCAATATTGCTTAGTTACACATATACAAATACAGAAGATTGGTATGTATCTACCCTTACATTTACTACAATTGTTTAAAAACTACTCTAATCACAATAACAGCTTCAGTTATGCTTTTACATTACAACCACTACAAAAATTACTTATTCTCCACTACAAACACTACAATATATACATTACAATATATACATCACAATATATACAATACGTATACATTAACTGAAATTTACCCCTAAACAGCATTATAGGAACTTGTCGATAACACTTATCACGTAAGATTTTTAGGGTTCCTGATGGGAATTTCAGGGTTACGTTTATCTCATTCCCCATTCCCAAAATAAACCAATAGCAAAATAAGGAACAAGGTCTTTGTGACCATTGATTACCCATGGTCAGAATTCAACCAGCCACTCGGATGTCATTCCTTAGAAAACATTTTCTCTGATCGGTAAAAGTAACACTGTAAGCAGTTTTCGAAAATATTCCTGGAAAATTCTAAGGTTTGTTTCGATAAATTCCAAATTACTACATTGATTATTCTTATAGTAAGCCTAACATACAAATTGAAATGGCACTGCTTATTAGAATGTATACGAGTAATTATAAGACCATATCACACACATATTGCCTCGAATAGGAGCTTCTCGGTCCGCTGTATTTCTGAATTATTCCCGCCCACGTAATCTCCGCCATTACTGTGACCTTAAAGATAATTAGTAGCTGCTCTAATCTGAGCCACGGGTTAGCTTCGAAGATCGATTAAAATTGTCTTTTAGCAGTCTATCCGGGAATGTTCGAGAGCTTATGGATAATACCGTTTATCTACTTATTTTTAGATTTATTTCTTTGAAAAATATTGGAATCTGAAAAAAACTGCTTATTATTTTACGAGTTAATGAAAAAAACTAGGTCGAGATAAATCTCTAGGAAGAGATTTACTGAATTGATAAAGAAAAAAATTGAAGAAGCAAAACTAGAGATCACGGATGCTACTTAAGAGCTTCACCAATTCGTACACTTCCAATTTATTTATCTTCTTCTCCTTTCGGACTGCTCAATCGCTTATATTATATTACAGATGCTGCGCTGCTGTAACTTGACCTCTCTACAAACGTAAGCCGATGTAACCCTTTTGTACTTGTTGGAACTAATTTTATGTGAACTCCTCGTACTCGTAGAGTAATCGCTGATTATTTCCAGTTTTTTTTTCTACGCTCGTCATAAATGATTATGCTCGATTTTAGTTATTGGCAAAGCCAAGAACTATTATTCTTAAATGTTATACTAAAAATGATTCGGATATCTATACTCAGCATAAATGTTACAGGGGATGTAGCTAAAACGTACAGGGAAGCCGTCGATGAAAGAAATTTTAAAGCAGACTTAAAAATCTAAATTTCTTTGGAAAAAAATACCACAAATGTAATGTCTCCGTATTGTAACAAATTAAAAAACATTATTTCTTTATTTTTATCTCTAATTCGTTTGATATTTTAATTAGAATCTGTTAATTTTGTAAAAAAATGACACGACATACTGTCCCTTCAGAAGTATTCCCTTCACTACTAGGATGAATCTTAACCATTGAGTGTTTTTTTAAATTTTATACTCCCCCCAGTACAGTTACTACCCCCTGGCATGCCACTCATTTGCATTCCCTTTTTAAATAAAGAAAATATACAGGAAATGGCTCACCATGCGAATCAATATAATAAAAGATCTTTATTTAAGTGCGAGATTGAGACTTATTATTGAATAAGAGTAAACAATTAAATCATCCAAAATCTTATGAACTATAGGTACTATACTAACAACCCCCCATTCTATTGCAACCGCTTTAGTGAAGGAATTTTCAATGGTTTTATGCGACTATTTATCGTATCTGTATAATGATTTTATTTCAACTCTATTAATGGCTATTTTTTTGATAAATTATAGACGGAAATGTTTGAATTTAAAACATCTGAATTCTTTGAAAAGAATAGACCTCTGCTGATTTATTTCAACACTGCGTCGAAGTTTATAGTGAAGAGTCCATTGGAGAATGGGCATGACTAAATGTATTGCTCATTTAAGCTTAAGTTGGTAGTAGATTCGCCTTTCTTTAAGGCGGTCATGGGATCAATTCCTAGTGTGGGCTAATGTCCGCAAAATTACTTCAGCTGTCGAAGCACTTTAAAAATACTATTGATTATTTTGGTTGTTGACATGTGCTAGCTAAAGATTCAAAACGAGGACAGAATTCTGGAACAGAATGCTTTTATAATAATCCAAAAATATGTCTGTGTGCTTATAGCGATCAAATTTTAAAGGTATATTCCTTAAAATCATTCTTGAGTTTTAAGATTATGTAAGAATCTTTAATAGAAACTCATTAAAATTTTCAGTTGTTAATTTTTCATTAGTTTCCACGTTCCTTCGAGAAAATGGCCAGAAAAATGTTTTTCAAATAATTTAATTTCGTTAAGGAGAATTTATTTTTATGAATTCGAAATATAATATGTCACTTCGTGGCTATGCCATATCACAGAAGAGAAAGGAAAATAAACTGTACTTCCGTTTACTTTGTACAGTTTGTATAAAACGAGTGGAAAAATAACGTTTTTTCTTCTTTTCTGAAATTATTTTCAATTGAGTTATCTTTTAATAGATATATAATAACAGTACCTACAAATAGCCCGCTTCTGGCTTCTTTCGAACGCTAGTCCAGACACACCACCACATTACAATGTGTGCCTACGTCTATACACAGCCATTTTAGCCTCAATGTGCCAAGATATTGGATGAATACTTAACGTTAGCACACTGCTCCCGTGCATTTGCTTTCGTCACCCTCTCGAGCTGAACTTGCTTCTTAGCTGCGTCCTCAATTAGCGTGAAGGGAGATTATTAACCACACAGCCACTCCGTCGGCCGTTAATGGCTTTCGACCTAAGGATCCGCCCAGAAACGAAAACATCTCGGGCAAATGCATGGAAATTCACTCCGCCCTTATATATCTCCGATCGATGGGGAATTTTTGTTCGCAAGTTTTCGGTAACTCTTTCCCGCATCTCTCTCGTTCCCTATTCTGAGAGATTGAATCCGTTATTAGGGGACGTCTTTTCGATACGTAAAACTTGAGCGCGTGATGTGCATCTTAATGTAGGGGAATTGAGGAGCCCTCGCTACAAATGAATTCCGAGTTTAACCTGCTAGAGTTTGCCAACTTTTCTCTTTATGTAATTACGCTTTTATTGACACTGGTGCAAACTTGGTTTAAACTGAACTCGGAGGGAATTGATTCTTCAATCAGCGCTGTGAAATTACTTTTCCATTCGAATTCTGAAGGTATCCGCAGGGGAAAACATTTAAACAAGATGTAAATATCATACGAAAAGCGGTAAATTTACATTGGCGTCGTGAGGTGGACATTTTTAAAGGGACACCTAACGTGAAATAATATGACTTATAACAATACAAGGGCTCTTTAAACCATATTTTAATTTAATGTAATTTTAATAACAATAAATAAATAAAAGCTATCAATTTTCCAGGAACAAAATATAATAAACTTTATTTGCTTTCGGTGGAGGTGATGAGTTTCCTCGACAAGGTCTGTTAACAGTCCTCAACTAAGTTAAGTCTTAAGTGTTAAGGCTATCAATTAGATTTAATAGTACAATGATTGTAAAATCCACATACAAAAGAGAAACCGCTAGGTTTCAAATGCATTTCAACCAGATGCTGATTTTAAAATTATTCAATACGATATTTCCGAAAAACTCTGTTTGGGAAACTGTTGCTGCGATTGTGAGCTGAATCATGCATACATTTCCATGAAAACGCTTCGAAAAATAGTATAACCAATCGCCTTGAGAATTAGATTTACTTTAGCGCAAAATGGAATGCAAATGCTGAGGTAAAATGGATCGTTTTTATCGATTTCCATGATGAAAACGTCCGACAGCTGCGGAAATTTTCCGTGTGTTAATCATTGCATGAATAAGCCCAAAGTAGTTGCGTGAAATAACGGAAAGAGTCTTCTATGGGAGGCAGTAATCAGATGAGCAGATTATGACGATATTGGGATATTGCAACGCTATCAGAGCAATTTTCATTTTGCAATTAAAACACGTTCGCGAATTGATTTGTTTTGTTAATGGGACAAGCGAAGGGATATCAATTTAATCATTTTAGACAGGCATTGGTATTTAAAAGAGACAGAAGGGATTGATTGCAATGTTTACTCTTTGAAATACAATCTCTCTGTTTGTATATGAAGTTTACTTATCAATATTCATCAGATGTGAAATCGTACCCTAATGAAAACATGTTTAGCATCCAAACTCTATCAATAATAAATGTTTGCAAAATCGGAAAGAAAGCGTTTGTATATCAAGAATTCAAGTTTAAGTGTAAGTTATCTTCTAAGTTTACTTTGAGTTAAAGAAATCAATTTTTAATAATTTAACACTGATGAACATTTTGGTTAACTATAAAAAATTAGTTATGACACAGTGAAGAGGTGCTTGGCAGTATCCTTAAACAGAATGTCACAATGATCAGTTCTCTTACAAGTAATATCATTTACGAAAACCTTTGTTAATAACTTATTTAGGACAGAATAATTGTAAAATTTGTCGAGATAGATTGACATTTCTAACATATTTCTAATTAACAGTTGAGTAAATTATGGAAGAATCCATGAACAGAATATGGAATTGATTTAACTAATAAAGGCTAAAACATTGTGTGACTCGGAACGATTAAGTCAGTTTTCAGTAACTCTAAAAATAAATAAGATTTTTTTTGAGAACAACCTATTTACTGCAGGAATAGTGTAAAATTGTTTTTGAATTGAATCATTCCCGTAGGAATTCCGTTTCCGATGCATTTTATATACAGCGTGGAAATTGACATTTTATATTCATATTATCAATTCTATGATGTGCTCAAATCAAGAAAGCATTTGACAATTATTCTGCATCAGTTTATTCGATGCGCTTGTTTACGTTATTATGAATCATGTATTATGTAAGCAGTGGGGAAGGTAAGGGGGAGTTTATTTGTTACGCCCCCAAAGCTAAATTGCAATATTTGGAATACTATATACAGTTACACACCCAACTGTTGACTTGCAGGGAATATATGTAAATATAAATCTGATTCCTTCTTTATTGTATTTAGAGCAGAAATTCTGCGTCTCGGGAATGTGGGCAATTTTACGTTTACTCAGAAAACCCCCAGTGACAAATTCTGCCTACGTCTCTGATTTAAGAATAGTAAATGTGTATCGGTACATCTGATTATTTAATTTAATATATTTAAAGTTACATACTAACATTTAATATATTTAAACATACATACATGCTTACAACTCTAAAAAAAATTAGGACGAATCAGTTCATCGTGAACTATAATTGATATACTCTTGTACTGTAAATTATTCGGCACAAAGGACGGTTGGAACCTCATCCCCCATACCATTAGCTACAGTGAGCTATGAGAGGGAAATGAGGCTTACTAAGTATGATTAGGAGTAAGGTAGTTTGCGCTCGCTTTCCACATTGAGCCAGAATGCTAGGAAGTAGAACAAGTCCACATCAGTGAAGCACAATGGCTCTATGAATAACACATTTCTTAGCATTCCATAGGGGGAGAAATTCATTAATGCCATTATTTAGCTTCACTCGTACCTCAGTAGCTTTCATCTCATCAGAGCCGAGACAAAAGTAAATGAAAGATACATTTGTCTATATTCCCTACCAAAAGACGAGTGAAACTCTCGCTGCAACGGCACTAAAGTGTACTTGAATTTCTCGCATCTATGGCTCAGTTGGAGGCGATTTTTCTTCGGTAAAATGCTCGCAATTTAAGGAGGAAAGGATTTGGTCGGCTGAAGGAACCGCCGAGAAAGTGAGTGTATCATTATATACATGTAATCCGATGGAAACTTGTCTTTTTTCTCGGAGAGAAGGAAATATTTATTTGCGATAATTCATAGAAGACGAGAGTTATATATCATTGGAACATGGCCAAAGAGATTTCAGCCAAATTTTATCGCGCCATAAATTTCCTTCCGGAAGCCCATGTTCTGTATAGGCGAGATTTATATTTTGGCAACACTCATAACCGATGAAATACACTTAAGTTGAAATTTCGCCGGAATTTTGCATCGCATTTCATTTTTTAAGAAGCGTTAACATGTGATATTCCTCAGCGAAACAAAGATCTCTGGGTGAATGATAATGGACTCTTTAAAAACTGCTTTACGAGGAAATGCAAATGCTCCATGTAGAAATATAAATTCCCTGAGCAGAAGCGTTAAATTAAAATTGGAATTTCTTATATTTCTCAATTCGCGGAGAAAATGTTACTGTTCTTTTCCTCTGCGCCGCTGGTGAGAGAGAGCGTCTTAATTTTCTTTTATGTTCTCCTCGGCATTGTTAATTACCGGAAGCTGCTCATTAAATTTCGATGGAAAAATAATGGAATATTTAGTTACTCCTTTCTTCGACATGAAAAGGCTCGAATATTCGTTCATTCTTTTCTCTGAATCCCATAATCAAATATTATATATCCTCAAGTTGTTGTTTCCCAAAATCCCGTTGTAGTTTCCAATTTCAACCTTAAAACACGGATGTTTTTTATAGCGTGGCCTTCCAGCTTCAATGCCCAATTACCGTCGAATACTTCATTATCCCTTAAAACCCCTCTCTCCCGCCACTTTCGTCGATTACCTAATTTATTTCTTTATAACTTTTTTCATCAACTTTAATTATCCGTCTTTTATATTTCTCTACCTTTTTCCTTCATTTTTTATATTTTATGTTTTTTTATGTTTTTGTATCCATTGTATCATTAGATCAATTCAAGCTGTTTTTGAATCTCATTAAATTAACAGAAAATTAAATGTCGTACACTCAACGAGGCGATGCATTTGAGTTAAAAAGGGAATTAATTCAGCATTTTTAGGCATTTCGCCTGTTGGAGATATGTGTTGTGATAGAGTTATGGAGATATTGAAAATATAGAAGTTTTGCTGCTGTTATTAAATTGTGTGAGAATTACTTAGACGTTCCAGTTACCTCTTCTAAGATTTTCTTTTTCAAATTGAAGGGCTTCTACTAAATTGGAAGAAGGGCAATAGGACATTTTCGTGGGCTTGCATCCAATTACTGAGATTACAAACGCTTGTCTTTTAGCCAAATCCATTGATTGGATACGTGATATAGTTCTATTCTACACAATAAAAATTAAATTTACTCATGCGATGGCTTTTTCGTCAATAATTTGACAGTGATGAAATATGAAAAAAAATGTTATGTATTTATCAACGTTTGTTTATGTTAACCCATATAATTATAATTTTTGATAAGAATAGTTTTTTTCAAATTTCATTATATTCTTCTATATAATATTTCCAGTGAATTTTTTCAGTAGACGCCGAAAATCAGGCATCAGCTCTTTGGTTTATAAATGTACGTAGATAATCCCCATTTTCGCAATGCTTCTTGCATGCGGATTATTTACGTCATAAAATGCATGTATTTAAGAAATAATTAAAGTTTACCGCCAAAAATACGCGTAATAACAGACAGACAAACTAATATACACTAATACACAACCAAACACATATATGGACACTTAAATTTGAAAACATTGTGAAACACTGAAAGTTTTCGTAATCCTGGTGTTCCAGATTTCCGGAGTTTACAAGACACCTTGATTCCCATCGCAACGACAGCGATCTTTCCGGATGCAAATACTTAAAAAATTACGAGGGTATTTTACAAACATTAGCAGAATCCATTCACTTTTTTAAAGATAACGCATCAAAAAACTTTACAGAACCTGCTTATACATGATTAATTCTCGTTACGTAGTGATGTTTTATGAGCTACTAAAGTGACCTTATAGCCCTATAAGCCTTAAATCGTATCTCCTTAAACGAACCATTCAGAAGATGGCTATCCCATTTCGATATCACACGTGACTTCCTCGAAGATCCTCCTCCCCTCCGTCATCTCAACTTCAATCGATTCAAATTCTCCGGATAAAGAGATCTAGGTTAGGGGAAAGTCGGAGATGGGCTGCCACTCGGGAAAATCGCGATATCTATGAAACGATAATAAAAACGCAACGATGTTTTATAAAGTACTGAAATTTGCTTTTTTGGTTTACAACAAATTCAGAATTTTTCAGAGGAATTATCCGACCTCAGAGAAAACGACCTTTCCCGAGATAAGGGGGCGGATCTCCAAACTATGCATTCCGTATCATTCAGTGAGTCGTTACTATGCGCCCTAGTGTTGCCATATATTTGCAAATATTGAAAAATGAATGGTGACAGCACTGCTAAACTAAGCCGAAAGAACGAATAGCGAGAGCAGGCAACCGCGACAAAAAGTAGATCCTAGGATGGAGTCATTGGTGAAGGAGCTCTTCTTAGTAGGGTAAATCCCTTATATGATGTATATAGTTTGTATTGAGCGATGAGTTTTCCTGCTTGGCTAAGGTAGAGTACTATCGTTAAAAGTGTTTCAACTGCTGAGTTCATTTCGCTCACATCGGCTCCCATCGGTGGTCAAACTCTGAGCGATTTTATCACCAGAGGCGAACGCGCTACCCACTTGACTCTTCTGGAGACTGGCTTAACCAGAACTCAATACTATAGTCAGAGGCGTAGCGGGTGTTAAGTGTTATCCACCACCCCCCCTACCAGAGCAAATATGGGTTATAAAAAGGCGAGGTTATGGAAGATAAATTGCAATTGTTTAAATATTTACATGCCACGGTTGACTTGCAGGGAATATATGTAAATATAAATAATTTTCCATATTTCTCACATTTGTTTGTCTGCCTCAAGAATGCAACCAATTCTGCGCTTAACTCTATAGGTCTGTCCCGCCATAAACTAATCCTGGCTTTGTCCCTGCTATGAGTGTTCATCAGGTACAAAGCATTATATCAGAGGAGTTCTTTTGTACGAAATTAAAAGAGTCTCAGTCACTCCATTAATTGAAAACTAGTATTAAGTTATTCATTAAGTCGCTTGTTATTGATTCACTTGTGTACTTAAGCAACTTTTTCTACAAGAAAGAATACAATGGAACAATTAGACAGCGATGTTATATCATGTTATTTAGGACCCATCTGGAATATGCGAGTATATAGGACCCAGCGGATGAAACGAACGAATCTTAGATTAGAAGCTAGGCTCCGATTGTTAGATAAATTCAGAGGAAATGCATTTTCGGAAGACGTAATTGGTATTATGCGACCCCCCTGCTACTTCGGCCGATCCGACAGTGAGCGTAAAATAATAGAAATAGATGTGAGGACAAGTCGTTTTAGGGACTCATTTTTTCCGCTAACGATACGAGACAACAGTAAACTAAAGAGGTAATTCTACTCTTTGTGTTTACACCCCCTGCCACACGCCGGAAGGTGGCTTGCAGGGTATTTATGTAGATGTAGAACACCTGAAATAACCATTAAAGGATTTTTGTTTGAAGTTCTTCGCCAGCTAAGCTCATTTCCCATGTCAGCCCTAACCGGGAATCAAACCTGGAACCGCTTTCATCGAAGCCGAACCCATTACTCACATGACTATCTGGAAGCCCAATAACCTCAAATCAACCTGCTATAGTAGGAACCACTTTTTCTTCCGCGAACATTCTTCCATCCGCATTGGCAGATTAAAAGATCGACCCTAAAGCTATTAATTGCTAATTATCTGACACTGGTTTTCCCAACGGTAGGGACCGCTTCTAGAAGATCGACTTCGTAACAGAGCTAAGGTGTGCTCTAAATGCGTTTTTCTTATTTTCCAAGAAGATGTAAAAAAATCAAGAATAATAAGTAGCGGTGAAACATGACTCGCTTAATAAATCACTAACTTAAACTATTGTTTGGTGTTTCTTTTTCTAATATGCACCATGAATAAATAATATCCTTTGTAAAGTAAGAAAAGCTATATCAAGAACAGGATTGGTTGTGATTACTCGAGTTAATATTTCACAAGTAAATATCCCGAGCATAAATATATATATTTTGTATTTCTTTTCTCACCTTTACGTCTTACAACGTTACCCTTATCTGGCACACGACGTATCCATTACATGATTATATTAGTGTGACTTACGTTTATCTGTTGGCGGAAGAGAAAGTTGCTGTATAAAATACACGACACAAAGTTTCCCGATGTAATAACATGCGTGAATTTCGGTTGGTTAAATGGGAAACATGCACCTGATCTCACGGCTTCTTCTGAATGCTATGTTAGCATTAATGTGGTTATTGTATTGCGTTATCTAATAAAAAGTTGGTTCGGAACATGAGAGCAACTGAGTATGCGTTACAATTTCATGTCCGGCCTCTCAATTGGCGAACTATATCCAGTCAAACAAGGAAATTATTGGATCACTTCTAAATTGTCAAATTATTTTAATCGTGGCGTGTAATTTATCCTGACCAGAGACTTCGGTAGATTTAATAAAAGTATAAAGTTCTTTCTTCGGTAAGATAATCATTTTGACGTAAAATACACATATCTGGATGTATGATTCGACTTATCAACCGACATTTGAGTGGATGCGATTCGATATATTAGTCAACCCGAATCGATAGCGATCGAACACTGAGTATCAAAGCCTATCCCAGCGGAGTGCGTGTTCGGTAACACCTTTCCTCGAACAGAATCCGAATCTCCCTTTGGCGATGGGAGCCCTAAGATTAAGCTAGAGTTGCATCTTTGTGAGGGAGACTCCCACACCTGAAGCAGCCGTTCCTTAGCAACCGCTCTGGCATTTCCAATCCAACCGAGATACGAGTGCAGCTGCGCAAGCAATTTGCCGTGGCAACCAAGTACAGCATCCTTCGCATACTCCAACCCGAGGAAAATACAAAAATACGGGTTTAAAGGGTCCCTCCCTTTTCGGCAGAGTGAAGGAGGCAACTTTAATGGTTTATTCATCGATTTGGATGCGCTTCGGCGTGCATTCAGACGTATTCTGGTATGAAAGCTCGTGAAGGAGAGACTGAAGTATCTTTGGGACGGAGTTGGAAGAAGAAGCGCTGTGACGATAATTCCAGAGTAATACGTAGGATATTTAATGGCGGCCGGATGTGTTTCTGCTTTGATTTGTTACATTTACATTCGTTGAACTTGGAATAGCTTAGTTTGCGTTTGCAAATAGGTACGCATTAACATTTACGATCAGGTATTTATGTTGGTTCCTCTCAGAATAAGGTGAAGTATTGCCGAAGTTGTATTCCTTGGGAATGTTCTTATTAGTGTCATCGGCTCCGATCATCTGCTTATGGGTATCAATTTGAATGCACCCTTAAGAAGACACCCCCCCCTTTTCCCTTTGGGAGGATTGATGTCTGCAGATCACTATGATGATGAGGGTGACGTCCTGAGTAGGAACAGACATACATTTCTGTTATGACATCATTGAAATGTAAACCTTATTCAACTTTGTTCCCTTAATTAATCGTATATCTTGTCCTTTTCTTCTTTTCATATTCAGAATTTCTTTGTTTCTTTTTTGAATTTTTTTGCATCCCATTTATTTAAATTCTTTATTTTTACTATATTTTTAATTCCATCATATATAATTGTTTTTTTTCTAACCTGTTTCTGATAAATAAAGTTATATAATTATTGTTTTATTAATATTAATATCATAATCATTATTAGGTTTAGCATTAGGCATTAACTAAATCCGAGGACGGAAGCGTCTTATCAATTATTAAATATAATGTGGGTAAATGCAATTTATATAAATTCGATGAGATAAATACGCTAGCACCTCGATGGAGGTAAACTGATTTGGAGCATCGTATCACATTCCGAGAAATCGGATACGAGTCATTTTCTTTCTATTTCCGAGCACTTTAGTACATACCTGTTAATTTTTGTGCCATATATAGGAAATCCTGAAATTACAAATTCACGAACACAATCATCTCCTGATGGAACTTCGCCTACTCTTGAAGTTATAGAAATCCAGTAGTAAGAGGGGAAATTGCTGATTCAATTGTTTACCGCGGGGCAAGTACAGTTTTCCCAAAAATTGTAGACAAAACTTATGAGTATTTAGTGCGAACTGTGAGAAATGTAACACCAAACCTATGCTGGAATTAGCGATGAAAAGTTCATGATCTTGTCTACTTTACTCTGGTTAGACTGCATCAAGAATATGCGTACAGTCTAAGGGAATGCATGCATATTATACGTGCGGATATCCGTTCGTTTTATTAATAATTGTCTCGAAAAAAAGATAAGCGTTACCAAAATACTCCTCCAAATAGGATGGGAATCAATAGAAGAAAGGAGATTAAAATTTTGAGGTGAAATTACCGGAGTACGTTCTCAGAAGACGCAGTAGGTAGTATGTGGTCACCCTATTACATCAGTAGATCAAATAATGTGAGAAAAAAGACGACTATTCATTATTGAATTTTTTGCAAGTAGACAGTAATAATAGAAAAAGTAAATCGCAACCACAAGATGCCTCAATCCCCCTATAAACAAGGGTAGCATATTTTTGCGCAGGTATTGGAGTAGATGAAAATCACAGAAATTCACCGCTACTTGGCCACTAACTGGTGGATAAACCATGGGAAAGCATGCCTATTGCCGGTAGGGTTCCTGTTCTTCTCCATGTTACCATCCATTTGCATGAATCAGTGATAGTGATATGATTAAACCTCGTATCACCAAGTGTTAACCACTGTGCTTTTCGCCAAAAATCTGTAAACCGTTTCCTCTGCTGATATTAATTCGACATACACACTTTATTGCGTTTTAAGAATAGATTGAACAAAAAGGGGATGAATTCCACTGCTTAGCGACAAATAACACACTTACTGAACATAAATAGGGGGGCAGTAGCGTTACGGCTCTATTATGCGTCAATGATTTAGCGTATTAAAATATAAAGAGAAAATTGCGTAGTTTAGCTCCGTCACTAAGGGTAATCGAATAGCCACAATACGGGAAATACCGTTTTGAAAGACGGGTGAGAAAAATAAGAAATTTTACGAATATATTTCAAAAAATGTTTCAAGACTCATGAAGAAGTTGTTCATCATTCGTAAGCATCGCGGAGGCCCCGCCTATTCAGAATATTAAACTTTTAGGAACGGCTCACTTGAAACCCGTCTACTCTAGTTGGCGGTTTTTTGATGACATTAGCCAATTTTTAAGCTTCTCTTTATAAAATGTCATTACATTTTCTCCGATCATTTTAATGGTAACCTTACCTTAACATGCAGTCGAAATCTAAACGCTGAAACATTGAAATTTGTACAATATCTAATTAACCAATCGCAGTAGGAGTCGGTACAGGGTACATCATAAACTCGTCAAATAATAGGAGTGCTTTTTCTTAGAAGTCTCATCTGGAACCGATTGCCTAAGCTTCCTTTTTCTAGCGTTTTTCAAGTTTGGCAACCATGCAGCCGCCCAGAACCTTTATCCGCAATTTTATCGGAAGCCGGAGAATCCACCTAATACCGAACTAAGTCCGTCATAATGGAATATAACCGTTCTCTTCTCCCTTTCTCCAATCGGCCCATTTTTCGCCTTTTCCCTTCAACTGCATCAGTTCGAACTCCGATTTCCCGTGGATCGATTGATCGGTTACGGATTTCTTCTCTGCCGCAAACTATTTTCAAGGCCGCTTTGCATTTCAAAGGCCAATTGCTCCAAGTGTTTACGGCTCGAGGAAAACATTCCGATTGCCCTTTTAATATGCTAATGAATGATTTCGTTAGGCCACAATCGGATTTCGGATCGCAAATTTGTCAGTAGCCATTTACAAAGCGATCCCTTGGCCCGTATATTCAATCAAAACGCTAAACGATTAACCTCTCAAACGCTGTCAAAGATGAGAAATTATTGCCACTGTGCTCTTTTACGCTAATTAATTTGCACTTTCTCATAAATATGTATTAAAATGTAAACATATATTGCAGAATAATTGTATGTTTTAGGTGATGAGTAGGTAATTTTCATCGTAACATACTACTCACTCAGCTTTGTTTTAATTATATTAGCATTGCGTCTCTAACAAGCTTTGTTTGCTTTAAGGGTCTCACCAAAGCAGAATGGGTACCAATTAACGCAATTGTTTGCTGAGACAGTAGCTTACATCTTGTATTATTACGTATCTTCCGCTTTCCCTTCTATCATTTTGTATCAATGATTTAAATTATAAATTTTCCACCGCAACACTTATGCGGAATTTTACATAAAATGTGAGTATAAATTGAGCAAATATCTAATTAAATACAAATTTATTTAGGAAGCTACTGCGTAAGTGAGAATCACCAGCTTCGGATAGGCTTGGTAAAGTGGTAAGGATGGTCATTCAATTGCATCCATTGAAACGACAACACAGGAAATGATAGCAGCGTAGTGTCGTCGCCGACGAAGTCTCTTCAAGGATACTTTCTTGCGGAGAAGAAAGCTTCGATTCCCAGCAAAAGAAGGAAAAAGTTTTTCCTATGAAAACTTGAATCCTGGTCGCGAGTATGGAATAAGGATTCGAGGGAAAATAAATAAGGGTCATTAAGATGAGGGTAGGTTGAGGACGTCGTGGAATGAAAGTTGCCGGTCGTTGTTGGGTAAAAGCTGTAGGAAAGACAATGGTTAAAGCATCGCTGAAGGTTAGTGTACAAAATCCAGCGATAATAATCAGCAATATTTAGCCTTTCTAGAGTAACGTAAGATTTTGGGGGTTAAATGCGAGGTAATTATTTTGCGTCATGTGGCGAAATAAGTTACTCAATATCGCTTGTTATATCCGCATTCTTAGGTGGGGGATTGGAATCTTTGGAACGTTTCCCTCAAAGGGATGATTGTTGCAAATTTTATCAGTCTTAAGGAGAATCCGTCCACCTTAGCTCACTGCATTCGGTTCTGTAGGTGAATATTAGGTGTATGAATTTGACTGTTACACTTAAACCACTTTCTGTAAGGAAACCCAAAGCCAACGCCTTTCCCAAGACTCAAAGAGCCTCGGACCGCTGACGAAGTCTCTTCTGTTACATTCTTTAGTGCATGGCAAGTGCTCGTGTGTTGGGTGACTGCGACAGAGATTTAAAAGCATCACGAAATGTTTAAGCGTCAATCAAAATTTTGTGCAATGGATTACGTGCTTATTTCGTAATTTTGTGATAAGTGGTCAATTGTGCTCTTTGCGTTTATGATAAACTCCGTTAAACACCCCTACACAAATTATATACACTACTGCGAGTGACTATGGCGATTTTGTATCGGAAACTACAACCAATGGTGATTTTGGTTACCTTATTGGAGTTATTTGCGACTGAAGAACTTCTCGTCCCTGCATTTTTCTTCAATGGTTCCAGACTCGGTCTTTGGAATGGAAGAGTAGGATCTCCAAATGCGTGAGTAAAAAATATTTGTCTTTTTAAGCGTTAATTATCCTGCAAATCGCTTTATTTGTACGTAATTAATCAGTACATTTCATTCACTGGTGATAACAACTTATTTTGCTGAAAGATTGTTGGTTTTCAGGAGAGCTTAAAATCCTTAGAATTCAGTTCTGATCCCCGAATTTCATTCATCGCATTGTATGTTCTTCGGCTTTTAGGAAGGTCTCAATTGATAGGCCTTCTTTCTCCAAACCCACTCGCAATAGAAATATTTCATTTAATTATACGTTTAACAAGTGCTTACTTTCTAAATCCCCATGAGCGGATCAATTTTAGTTGGACGAATTTGGTGGATTTCCCTGCGAATTCATCAGAAATACTCGATACAAGTGGCCTGTGGATTTTACAAATTCATTCCCGTACTCATATTTTAGCGGTGACGCCCTTGAAAAAAATTGCATAAAAATAAGAGAAAGTGCAAAAAAATCAGTTGGATTTCAGCTGGATTGATCGAGTTTCGCAAGGCATTTCATTTGGGGTTGGTATATCAGAGGCTTCAAACTACCTTCCGTCCCTGGAAAGACACCTTTTCTGGCTTTAGCAATTAGAAGAATGAATATGTGAAAACATCCCCTTCGTAAATATTGCGAGTGAATCTTTTATGGACTCAATTCATCAATCCTCATAGGCGTCCCTCCGCCAAACAAAAACAATGGATGCGCACAACAGAAAGTCTGTAAATGGCAATAATACGTACATATATCAATCACACGTTTCCTTTCAGTGTAAGTGTCCTAAAACTCTTTTCTTTTCACAATATCCCTATATATGTCCTACCTTTCCATTTATCTTCACTTTATATATCGGTTCATGAATCCAGTTTTATTATTTAAACTCTGTATATCTCTTTTGTTCTGGAACCATATCCAATAAGTCTCTTCTCAGACTTCTTTCCCCTATTGTATCACACACATTGATATCAAACAGCTTAATAACAATACATATATGGGAACGGATAAAAATGACATTTCGTAACTTTCCAATGAATACTTTTAACTAGGGCGTTTTTTTATCTATTGTATATTTTTATCGTGGAAATTTATTTCCACCAAACTACGTTTAGGTATATTTATTTAATTCATTGTTCTGCACTTTTGTCATGTATGAAACGACGTGCTACCCACACTCACACATACAAGGCGGCTTGCAGGGTATTCATGTAGATGTACAAAAGTCAACTATAACCGGTCATACATTCTTTTCCTTCTATGTACACTCTTTCATTCATAAAAAAGCTCTATGTCACCAGCTTTTGCCTCAATGTTGAACATTTAGATCTCGCCTTTTATGCATTTTTCAAGTCGTTACCGCCCATCGGCGTGTTTTCACTATCATTCACATTGTGTTCTGATAATCTTCTGAATCAGAGTGACTTCTTCTCGCTCTAATTACGGAGGTTAGTCTTCGCAAACACTCCTTCAACCTTTTTAATTCGCCCTTTGGTAAATGCTACATAGTGGGGGAGGCGCTTGCAGCCGTTGGAATTATGGCACACCAGATTCCTCCGCAGTCGCTCCTACGTGTACACACCGCACTTCAATGAGAATCCGTGATTATCTGAATCTTCCCTCACTTGCGCACTCAAGTGGAAAATCGCTTCCGGCCAATCCGGACATCATCAGATTGTGTCGCCTTGGAAAGAAAAGCTCCGTTTTATGGACCTTAACTTATCCTCGGCATTAATAATTCACGTTCTCATCCGCTTTTATCCTCTGATTTCGTCTCGATTCTAGTCGAAGGACCGTGCTTTCAGGTGCACACTTCGCTGGACCAATCAGCAGCTTTCAAACATACTTAGCTGATCAAGTCGTGAAGAAAAAGTCACGGAAGCTAGAATTTATTTAACACTAAATGAAGTGCCCCTTGATTCTTAACGGGAAAAATAGTAATAGAATTTAATAGAATAATCCTATTTTTACAAAAGATATACTAAAATCTCTCACCGGACCTCAATTCCCAATGTATTCTTATATGAAAATGCAGGAGATCGGATTCAAAGATGGAATTAGACGTCAGGGGAACGGTTTGTTCACAACCTCATAATTGTAGAGAAATTTCGTTCATTTTATTTAAATTCTCGCTAATTTTATTTAAATGATAGAGTGGAATCCATCTGAATGAAAACATTGCTGGATCGGAAGTAAAGGAATGTGGTAAAGACGTGGACATTTTTGAGTGGATAACGTTAAGGAATATATTCAAAAGGGTCACACGGAACACCAAGCATTAACCCAAAATATTACTTCACTACGTTTAATGATTGTTACTTAATTTAATTATTTGTAAAAATACTTTGGAATAGAATTTTCTAACGGTAAACTGGATGTACCTAATGTAGGAGAAAAATAGTTTCCATTTCATCCAAACTAACCTATATATGGAGTTATTAAAATTGTGTGAAAAAGTTATCAAACCACGCTCATTTCCACTTTTATTTTTACTTACATTTAGTCAAAAGGTGCTTCATCTTTTACGAAAAATGCAATTCCGGCGAATTTTCTCAATAAGGCTTTACGTTAAGGTAAATGGAAAAGAATTGTTGCAAGATGAAATCACAAATTTGATGATTTTAGTTAGAAATATTTTTAGACTCTGGGAATGAAATCACTAATTCTCGATGTTTAATGGAGTATTTTTAATGTAATTAATGACTAATCAGTTATTAGTTAGCTGAATTTATGTTAATCTGGAGAATAAATTAAGAGCAAACTAATAAGTGTGGAAAATGTCATTAATGTTCTGTAGGTGAATATTAGGTGTATGAATTTGACTGTTACACTTAAACCACTTTCTGTAAGGAAACCCAAAACCAACGCCTTTCCCAAGACTCAAAGAGCCTCGGACCGCTGACGAAGTATCTTCCGTTACATTCTTTAGTGCATGGCAAGTGCTCGTGTGTTGGGTGACTGAGACAGAGATTTAAAAGCATCACGAAATGTTTAAGCGTCAATCAAAATTTTGTGCAATGGNTCGGCTGTTCTTAATAGATTGGATTTTAGTGATAATGTTCGACTTATAAGGGTAAGACATTTTTTGCAAAAACTTCAAATATCCACCCTCAAGATTATTTTACATGCTTTTCCTCAATTTACGTTGTTTGCTTTGTTTGATTTTGTAATACATTAGCCATCATTTATGCTTAAAATAACTAGTGAATTATTTGAATGAATTTCAATAAGCACTTTCTCATATTTTCATTATATGACGTTACTCCCGCAACTGAGACAACCGGAATTCGCTTTGGTAAACTCCGCATAGATTACGCTAAGACTATTTTTATTCCATGTATAATATAATAGATAAATAGTGTTTGGTTGTGTTTTAATTACAACATCGCTGGAGGCATATCGTCTTAAATTAAATCAGTGGAGGACATCCGTTGGCATTCTCGAATTGAGATGACAATGAGGGGGCGCTGCTCAGGAGCAGCCACGTTCTGTCTCACCCACGCACCCTCCCTCTGCCATTTATATATATATATTCTCCGCTGACCTTAGCGGGAGCACCTGACGATGACGTGCGCTCGTTTTTCTCCCGATAAACGTGACGAAAGCACCGAGTTTTCATCCAAAGGGAAGAGTTATTTATTTGCCGATTTCCGCTACACTCAGCCCTGTCTATACCGTGGTTCACTTCACATCTCTAACTTAGCAGATAACTGCGAAAAGCCGTATTCCGTATGATTTTCAGAGTCTTACTCTCTAACATTTCTATTTTCCGGTGCGATTCCCTTTCTTCAATACGATTCTTTAAGAAAATCGGGGGAGAAAATGTTGCCTTTAAGTAATTTAAAAGAATTAATATTTTTGCAATAAAAAATTCCCGATAAAGTATTGTAATCAATGGAGTATATTGGCTGTTTTTCTACATTTTTGTACACTTATTCTAGAGTATATGATATTTCATTTAATTTAATCCAATTCCTACCTTAAATGTTTTCCTCGTATGTATATGTGTTTTGTCATTCTTCATTGTTCATATATTCTGCCTCCGTTTCGTCTCTTCATACGAAACTACTTCTTCCTTTACCTCCTCTATATATTTCTTGAACATTTTGTGTATTTAAATATACTAAGTATTAATTGGCTTCAAATTCAACATTCAATATAAATAAATCTGCTAAACGTACGAATAATGAACAATGTTTTGTTTCTCTGATGAAACAGAACGTGATTAATGTCATATCTGAAGTGTGTTTATTAGTCTTTTAATTCCGTCAGTCATATTATTCCATTAGTCATGTTCCAAATGTCATTCCCATTTTATGAGCAATCATTGCAGTTTTAATAAAGTTCATCTCTTTATTTAGCGTTGAGCTCTTTCTGCTTCTCTAAAATTATCCTATAATGCTGTTTGCTCTTTAAAAATAAGCGAATGAACATTTTCGCTCTGGGGTGAGCTTATTCATTTAAATGGGTCTAGGTATTGAGTAGACGAATCTAAAAGCAATACACTCTTATTTGTCGTTTTTATATGAAAAATTGTGGAAATGAAACTCTTACAAAGAACGGATAACGGCAGCTGTATCCCGATTCATCAAATTAAAACCGGTCGCTTTCATCATGCTCACATCGATAAAATGTTTTTCTTTATCTAAAGAAGTTCAAAACTTATCCTGTAGCGTTTATCCCCGTAAGCTGCTCCTTTATCACTTTAGTTTCTAACGGCATATCCCCTCCATGACCAGCATACACCCACTCATCATCACCCACACAGTTTTCCTTTCTTCCAGTCCCCTTTCAGCCATACATTCCGGAGTATGTGTTTCTGAGTCAACTTCGTTGACCCCGTTTCACTCTATAAGCTCTATATTGGGAGGCTGCCTTCCATAAAAGTCGTGGATGTGACCCATCACAGTTTATGCTACGTTTCTACATCACGGTTTGCTCAGCGCCGTTTTCGAAATATTTAGCCTCCTTTTCCACAAATGTGTAGCGCTAGAAATTTTCTCTGCACCCGCTACGAATACCACGAAGTTGAATGCGAACTCACGCTTTAACAGAGTTTAACGGCAGATAATTAAAATGCATTTTTTAAATGGAATGTTCGAGCGCGAGACATTCTAAACTGCATATTCTACTGCTGTCATCTTTATTTTTAATTAATTCTTCATATATTCGCTCTAAGAACTTTTATTGCTCTCTCGATCTTAACCTGTTTTGGAACCGTTGTATTTGTATATTATAATATTCTTTTCTGATTTTTATGACAATTTATTTCTAGTTGCAATGTCTATAAAATAATGTATCTGAACAATTTGGTTTGTTTTTCAGATGTGACTTAACCTGCCTTTTCCTTAAAACTTAATTAATTATATGTAGGTTTCCCAGTTCTTTGACATTCCCCTTTTTGTGGGTTTTCCTGCTGTGGTGTATTTTCATTAAAAGCTAACTTAGGTTATTGCACTCACAAAGTAGTTTTCTACTTTACACTTTAGACTTTTTACAATTGTTTTAACTTCATACGACGAAGGGTTAGATGTAAGAAGACACTTGATAGTCTCAATTTCGCCTTAATAAAGTCGTATTATTATTTCATTTATTATGTTGAAATGCAGCTGATGTCCATTTTAATGGTAAAATCCATTTGGTTAACTTTAAGATTCTCAAAGCAAATACTTCATTCCAACATTAAATCAGATGTATGATCGTTACAAGTTTACTGTAACAGAGGGAGTATTTTAGAAGCTTTGAGAAATAAATTTTAAAATTTTCGCAGTTTTCGTCACTTTTTGAAAGCCATTTTCTTGAATTCATCGCTGGTTGCTGAAAAATGGATCATAAAATTCAGCATATTCTCTTTAGACATTTGGTGTTTGACTCCAAGGGGCGATTTCTTTTATAGCTAAAACAAAACTAAAACAACTTCCTTAAAATATATGTAGGTGATCCCACGCAATACATACCTACGTAAACATCAAGCACAAATTTTAAGTGCAGCAAAATGTAAGCTGATGTAAGTTGATATAATGATACTCGATACAGATAGTTAGAGAACTTTTTAAAGGAATAATCTGTTTTTCTAATTTATCCAACTAAAATCCTGTAGAAATTGGTCTTCTAGAAAATATTCTGTATCGAAGTCCCTCTAGAATTTATCGTAAGTACTTAATTAGTGAATAGATATTGGTGGCAAACGAAATATAGAATAGTTAATTAAAATAAACGCGATTTCAGTTCTGCAAATTTCCAGGAGTACACCCAAATCGTATGTCCGTCCGGTGTTAAGTATCAGGGACGAGTTAAAATCCTCCTTCAGATGAACGCACTTGCTGTCTCTGCCCACCAACCACCGAGGCCTCAATCCCTTCGAGCTCCACCTGGTGGTATACTTCCGCTGTACTGCACAGTTTGAGTGACCCAATCCGCAAAACCACACACGCCCCTCAAAGCAACTGGTTTTCAACTGAGTTTCGCGCAGAGGCATTAATGAACCAGTCTTACGCGTGCCAACTAACCACGAAAACTGGGTAACCATTCCGTGAAAGCAACGGAAATCATTATCCTGTCTTTGATAAGTCTCTAACTTTCAGGTTTGAAAAGTTGGATAAATTAAGTAGTTTTCTAGAAAATAAAGTTTTAGACCTTGTTGAGATTGCAAGCAGCGCCGTATTGACCCGAAAATATTAGCTTTACCGGTCGTGCAGCTTATGTAGACCAAGTTCTTTACATGGGCAGTAAAAAATCTTGTTATTTTCTTTTATTTCGCTATCTCTAACATTCTTCGATTTAATTTATGTATAAAGGTTATGTAGTTTTAAAAACATGTTTTCCGTCATGAGATTTTTATAAGAAGTATATTTGTGCCTTCAGATATTAAGGATGTTAAATATAACCGATGGATTGAAGATTTTCTGGGAAACTTGGTCATATTTATTTCTGTCCTCGGTATTGTAAATACGATTTGGCAGTATTGCCGCGTTGTCTTGCTGAGCTCAATGGACACTTCCACGATTCATTTTGCGAAAATAAATGCGTTCATTAGTCCCATTTGCATCAAAGTATTGTAATATTATTGTATTTTAGTATGTATGAATGTGTTGCCTCCAACCGTTTAATTTAATATTAACTTGTATTAATTTGTTTATTACAATGTTTATTGGTGATTTGTGCGACTTTGTAAGCAATGTTGGGAGTTGGGGTTCACTGTAAATGGAATGGATGCTTGAAGATTTTATATTTTATATGTCACCTCATCACTGGACATCAGCAATAAACAATTAAGTATGTACGATTCTTACAACGATGCTTACAAGGATATAAGGGCAAAACTTTAGTTAGATATTTTCTTTAATATCATTTCATTTTTATCCATTTATTTTCCATGTAAATCAAGATTTTTAAATCACCAATCTATTCCTCAGGATCTTTACGCCCTCGTTCTATTCGGTGTTTTACTTCTGTTGGTACATTTTTCATTGGTAAAATACATATATAATTATGATCCCTCCTTAAATCAATCTTTAAGTCTCTCTTTAACGCATATATTTTGTAGTGATTTCTAATCTGGTTCTGAAGTATCTTTTTGTACTCTTAAATATTAGTGCAAACCATGCGTACTCAGACTCAAATGTTTAAACGTACTAAGGATGGATCGAGACAGGACGTTCAAGTCTAAACTTCCCAAAGTATAAACTCTTCTTGCGTGTAAAATACGTCATCCTTTCTATTCTCAAAAGAAATAATGTGCCATTTTAGGTGTGTTTATTTTCACCGCGTGTCTCTCTGAGATATAAAGGTGGAATTCTTCACAAAGTGAAGTCCCGAGAACTTTTCTTGGATTTGAGATAGTTTTTCTAAGCAATCTATCAAAAAGTGTCGCATGAATCAGTTCAGCCCAATTTCAGATAATGAGTTTTGTTTTGCTCCGGAGAATTCCCCCCTCTTTTAAAGTCAACGTGGGGATTCGAGGAGTTGGTCTTTAAAAATGGAAAATATGAACATTATAGAGAACTTCAGAACGATAAGCAGTTCTGCAAATCAACTGTACTGAGTGTGCAAGGCGAGAGCAAAGCTATTACTCGGTGAGATGCTAGTGAGCTGTGTTCTTCAGATTTAAGCGGGATGTACTGAGAATGCTCTTCTTTGAAGTACAAAGCTGGAGTGTTTGAATATTTCCGGCCGCGGTGGCGGAGTGGTTAGTAAGCTAGCGCTCCAATCCCAAGGTTTTGGGTTCGAGTTCCGGCTAATCGGATTCTTCTGTTTAGAGATTGGTCGTGTGCGATCGACTACTACTACTGCTTACGCCTCTCCTGTAATTGCCCAGTAAGTGGATGTTTGTTAGAGCGCTGGACAATAAATAAACTAATGTCGTTCCTCGCTATTTATGCGTAGGTAAATTTTCTTTGTGCCCTCAAGGATGTGAAAGAACTGGACAAAAGTATGAATATACAGCCTACACATGTGTGTAGTACTAATAAACGTAGTCAATTTAATGGCTAAAGATGCATTTACTAAGAAATACACAACAATACTTCTACGGACGAACTATAATGTGTACTATCAATAGAAGTGCCGATCTTTGGAACATTTAAGAGTTTTCCACCTTTCTTCTATTTTTGCTCCGTGAAAACAAAAGAGAAAATCTTTAATTTACTAAATTTACTTAACCTAATTTACATTAGAAAACTTAAATGTATTATTGCTTAATAACATATTTAAGTCTTACGGTGTCTTTATGAAAAGGGATGCGCAATAATTTAACCAAATGATTTTAAATGCACTTTATAGGGGAAATGAATATGGTATGTTCTAACGAGGTTAAAGCATAGATACTGGGCGTTAACTTTTGAAATATATTCTCTGTATTGCTAAAGAATTCCACAAAAACTCAAAAATTGAGTTCATATTAAGCCGTAATATTTAAAAATGTTTTTCTTTCTGATCAATTATTCTTCACGAAATTTCGTTTCTTTTCATTTCAATTAAAATTACTTCTCATATACTTTTATTAAACAACCATATTTGTTATTTCACTGTAACATATTTATAGCAGTAGCACTTTATCATTCTTTGATCTTTAAATTAACTTAATTAATTTGTAGTATACCTTTTATTTTATCAATTTGATGTATTATTTTAATTTGAGTAGTATTAGTTTTTCTTTTCTCAATCGTCTTTTCGCGATTCTTTTCCACTCGGTGGAAAGATCCGATCCCTTTTCCTTAGCGAGTGTTTTCCCGCACAGTGGGTTTTCTTTCCAAATTTCAGTCGAGAAGATTTTTCCCCTCAAACCTCGTCATTTGTGTTTTTTATTATATATTTTAGCTCCAAATATTACATTAAGTTTAAATATTGACAATTAAGGTCACTGCAGGACCCGTTACTGTACTTGTAGCATTAGATGGCATACGTTCAAAAAGGAAAGCACTTTTAATAAGGAGATCGCGCGTTCGGAGCTTCGAATAAAAATATTCTTTAGCAAAGGGTTTTAGAAAGCGATTTGCATACACGGGCTTTCTCATTTGAGTTTCAACCGAAGAGCGCGATGTTTAGCCTTTATAGGAATAGAGGCAGCACCGGTCAAGGGCTCTATTCACACGGATGCGAATTAGCGAAATTGCTTCTCTGTGAAAAGGCGGTTGGAGTGCACTCCTCAAGTCTATTCAGCATTTCTGCGGAGTTGTGGAAGGCTTCTCTGTATCAACGGCTGCCCATTCACCCAAAGGATTCCTCAATTGCAATCAATCCGAGTAGAAGCTGTAAATTATCCAACAGGCGGACATAATCTCCCAGGATCTTCCCAATTTTCCGGAATCTCACTTGTTACTTGCATTTCCATATTCACTTCCCTGTTTTCATCGTATTATGAAGTACTCCAGAATGCGAGTTGTTCTGATGCAGTATTTGAGGTTTATTTGAGGATCGAGATTGCGAATTCAAGAAAATTGCCATCACCTGGGAGACCTCCTTCTCGCTTGTGAAGCTGTAACATTTTCCGAAACAAAAGAAATTCGGTCCAAAGTTTTCTAATCATAAAACTGATCCGATTACTTAGCACGGCTTAGGCGTATGAATATCAATGGGTTAATGCCGCTAAAAGTCGAGATTTTTTTAAGTAAGGGTGAAAAATGTTTCACCAGAGGAGAAGTAACGCACCAGCGGACATTTAAGCCGACTTTCACTACTTACATAAGAGCCATTTTCTTCTGCGAATAATCACTCACATTCTAAAGGTACGAATCAAAATCATACAAATCGAAATACTTAACACTATACCATATAAGAATGTTTTGAAGCATACTTACTTGCGAGGAAAGTATATTGCTGGCAGTAAATTGGTCAACATCAGCGTTGGTCGAGTAACCAAGCAACCAAGACTATACATTTTTTAACAATAGGGTTATTTCGAAGTCTTACCTGTTAATTTTCAATTAATTCCTATTTTGTAGTTTCTTGCTGCAGATTTCCTACTCAAGTTCTGTCGAAAATCCTTTTTATATAATGTTATTGCGCAAGAATTAGAAGAAAATTCACCGTGGAAAAATGATTACGCCAGTGGAATTTAAATGGAATTTACGGGTGGTCGTACTTTCTTAAATCTGTGGTTTTATTTCAGTTAAAGAAATAAGTGACTTCGTAAGAAGCATATTTAAAATAGAACGATGAAATCTCAATGAGTTGAGCTTTATACTATAGAAAGAGTATCAGGGGACTTAGGAAAACTTACTTAAAGTCACCGAAGAAAGTAAGCAGTGCAACGGGGAGAGAACATCGAGCTGAATATTACCGTAATTTGATAGCAACTTCCTTACAGTTATCTCTTTAAATTTCCTCAAATTATCTTTAAACCGAAGGTGGGGTTTTCTCGTGTGTCCGAGGATTAGGATCAAGTTATTAATTGTTTACAAAATTTAAAAGAAGGTGACCTAATGTATTGTTATTAAATATGTAATAGTTTTCTTGCAACCTCCATTTCATTTCTGCCGATCTAATAATGAGGATAAATTAAGGTCAAATAAAAGAGGTACTCCTAAAAATAAATGATTTAAAAAATCGTCCCCCTCTCGAAGACCTGCGGTGGCAATTGAAAAAACCGACAATTGTTTACAGCCAGTGCCATTAGTGAGCAGGGGACTTTCTGGGTGTAATTGCACTTGTTGATAAAAATGTACCTATTCGCCAGTTATTGTTTCCGGGAGAGAATTCTATCCTCCTCGCTTTGGGATTACGCTTTCCAATATTCGGACCTAGAGAAAATGTAATCGGGAATCTGGAAAAAAACAGTTTTTAGAGGAAAGGCTCTCGTCGCTGGAACTGAAACAATTACCCTGAATACCTTATGAAAGATTTTCTGCATGATCGTCCTACATCTATATAAATACCTTGCAATCCTACTCTCGGCGTGTGGCAAGAGGTGTTAACACCAAGTTTATTGCTGTCGCGTATCGTTTGTCGATATAATGAGTCGATAAAAAGATTTGTCTTCGCATATATTTCTCTTATTTTACACTCATTCATTCATTGTCGGATCGGGCGAAGTATTGGAAGGGGTCGTATAATACCAATTACGTCTTCCGTAAATGTAGTTTCTCTGAATTTAGCAAGCAAACGCAGCCTAATCTCCTTTCTTTCGAGGACTGCCAACCTGCGTCAAAAAGCATTTTCGTATCGTTTTTTTTTTAACGTGGCCCTTTTTAACAAATCGTATCGCCTTGCGATGCACTTCCTCGAGTTTCCGAGCTTACGTTTCATCCGCTGGGTCCCATGTAATCAAATTGCAGATAGGGACTGGCTAAGGTGAAGTAACATCATTGGTATCATTAACAGCACTCTGGAGATAACTCCTGGGAATAATAGAGACGATTCCCTAAAATTGATATCCTATTATATATTGCAATATTCATTTTAAATTTATTTTACATTAATTATTTAAAGACATATATAATAGAGTTCCAGGCATAGTGAAAACGCTTATCCAAGCCGAGGTGATTCTTTATGGAATTTCCTCGCAATTTCTCCCCTCAAAAGAAATTCCCGGCAGAATTTTAAAAAATTATAAACAAACCACAAGTGGTGTCAGTTTCGGTAATCATTAGATCGACGTTAGAAACGAAAATGTCATCTCATAAACTGAGACTCAGCCATATTTATTCTGACATTTGCGTGTTCCGCCGTAGTAATTAATTCCCGACTTAACCTCGATACGACTATTTTATGCGTAAAATTCGGCTCCGTTTGAATACTTCCACCGAAGTTTTTTCCGCATTCATTAAACCTAATGTATTACAAGTTTATCCTGAAGTTACCCGCCTGCGGCCGGTCTCTCGAATACTGAGGCTTTTTCGCGTGACCTGCTGCTCCAACAAGGGGAGCAATATCTGGAATTTATTTTCGTGTCGTTGGAGAGACGTGGGCCGTTCTCCGGCAGCCATTTCAACACGTGCGAGTGTCGTTGCCATTAATATAAACTCCGGATGACGTGGAAGAAGGTAAAATAGAGACCTCTGGCGGGATGTTTATGAGAACGACATAAGTACACAACCGCCTCGAGGAACATTCTCACAATAGTCGCCGATTTGCAAATAACGATCGCTCCACAGCGAATGGAATACGCTTCGTGAAATACTTTTGCCTGCTCACTACTGATTCTTGATTTACTTTACTTCTGTCGGAAAGTCGTTTCGTTTTCGTTTGGTTTGCTCGATAAGATTTAAATTGTCTATTAGAAGAGAGGGTCATAGTTGGGGTAGATTTCGATTTAGATGTCTATCCCGCGAACCGCCAGAGGTGTATGGCCGGAATATGTAAATAAATAATGACCAGAAGCAACTACTTGTTTTATCGATTACTTCCCTGTAATGCTTTGTCGATTCCTCTCGAAGATTGCGCTCGTTCTCACTGGAATTAAAAGGTATTCTACTTCGCCTAAAAATTCTGAACCGATGAATTTTTCGAAAAGCTTCTGTCGGTAATCTCTTCGCCTCGAGCGAATTTCAGCGAGGAATTTCGTCATAACCGTGACATTGTCGAACCTGAAATATCCACTGACGAAACGAGCTGCTGTATGTTGGAACATCTCTAAATCTGAGACCAACCCTACTTCATGTGGATCCCAAATTGCGCAGCAGTACTCAAGACTCGGTCAATTGTTGGAAAAATAAGTGATTTGTTTGACTCTAGATGGGCATCTTCTCAGGATTCTACTTGTTCATATTTGCATTCTACTTGCCTTTCCTATAGCATCTAGAATATGTTCCTTGAACGATAAACTACTGCGGAATGTACATAACTACTTATTATGACGCACGAACTCTAAAGGGCATCCTGATATTTCGTATTGTTCGCTAATAACGTTAGTAGAACGCGTAAAAGACGTAGCAACGCATTTATGTATATTCAAATCAAGCTACGAATCTTAGCACCAACTTGACTGAGAATTTCGGTACCGTGGTTGGTAATGTCATATTGCGTCCCTTACAAAGGTAAGAAAATGGGAGTTCCTCATTATTACTTAATTCCTAAAGATGCAAACTGGAAAAATAAAGATAACGATTAAAAATATGAATTAAGCAATAAATAGGTAAATACTGCATGGAAATGTTTCCAAAGATTTGCGAATCGGCGATGTTCTTATGCATGTAGACTCTATTTTTAAGGGATTCATTTTTACTTTCGCGCACAGGGTGTTGCCGAGTAATTTTGCCTCCTAAGACAGGCTTGCTTTCGTTTTATTCCAAAGGCATTTTACAGTCGAAATAATTAGAAAGAAAGAGAAGAGAAAACAAAGGGCCTTCTTATCGAAATCCATAGTTTTATATAAATTAAGTATCAAATATCTAGAGACTGAAGGTGTTATCACTCAACCTGTCGCCTCTTGAGATATATGTGTTCGCGCAAATTAGCGCTCCTTTGTTTCTGTGTCTGCTGGAGGACGGGAGCCGGGAGCGACGCCTGGCGGGATTGCTGCCTCGACTTTCACTCGCAGTCGTCGTCGTAGTCAGTCTTACTTGGCCAGTCATTCATTCATACGCCATCAGCAGTCACTAGTCTACCAGTCTTCAGTCTTCGTCGTCAGTCATTGTATTTCAGTCAGTTTTATTGTAAAAGTGCAATAAATCTAATTTCAAGAAATCTGACGTTTAATTCGAACAATATGCTTGAGTTGGCTCCTTGTGCATTTACTTAGTTTTATTCTCTTTTGATCCTTCCAACGCCTCTTCTACAGTTTATATAATATATTGTTCCTTTCGAGAACGGTTATTCTCTGTTATCTAACAATGTTGAGCGTATTACCATGCAAATACGTTTGCCATTTGTTATGAACTATCTAATGTTTTCTCAGTTCTTAATTTTTGGTTATAGTCCGAAAAGGTAGATTGGTTTATAATGTAATGTCTCTGGAGTCTACCATTGGTCATGCTGTAGCTCTGACCGATACCGCATGGAATAGATCGTAAGATCGTCTATAATTGCGCAAGTAATGGATTGCAAATACTCTAATGGCAAACATTATAGATGCTGATATTTACATCACAATTATTAGAACTTTTGTTGATTGGATGGTTAATGGATTGATTATCAATTGTGAACTCCCTATTATTTGTTTTGCCGATTATCCGTGCGTGATCTTTCACTCTTCTTAGGAAGAAAACTCAAGCAGAAAAAAACATGTAGGTAAGTATTTTAACGTTCAAATAAGATCGGGACTTATGTTAGATCTTTTTAAATGAATCACTGGGAATACGACTTCAATGGCATAATCGCACCTAA
Source organism: Ladona fulva (assembly GCA_000376725.2). Lineage (NCBI taxonomy): Eukaryota > Metazoa > Arthropoda > Insecta > Odonata > Libellulidae > Ladona > Ladona fulva. Next base: position 540,867 of record KZ308295.1, on the reverse strand, counting down.
AAAGGTCCTCGATTGGGTGAAGAATACTCTTAACGAGTACATAAAATAATCGAAAGCAACAACCCCTAAGTGTAAATAATAAATCGCTCTTATGCATTAATTATAAAAATTAAAAGAGATAAAAAGTGATTCAAAATAATTGATCGGTTCAGAATTTTTAGGCGATGTAAAAGATATATTGTCACTCCAATAAACAACGAGCGCAATATCCGAGAGGCATCGACGAAGCTTTACAAGGAATTAATCACTAAAACAAATAATTACTTTTGGTCGTTCTCTCCGCATAACACGAGAGAAGCTAATAGGGTAGATTAGGCAAGGGGATAATAAGCCCCCTGCCTTACGCTAGTAGTGTGTCGCAGGGTACAAATCTAATTCTGTATTTACTGTGCATTCCTTTTGCATCATAAACCCGGATAATCAATAGTTCACTGCAATATGATTGTCTTGAACTGTCAAATGTAGGAAATAGTAGTCTTTAAAGTTGAAATTTTAAAATGAAAGTAGCGTAAATATTGTATAAATGCGACGCATCAAGTAGCAATTTTCAGTTTACTTCACTCACTTACAATTATCGTATTTCATTAACTACAATTCACTCCCGAGTGCCCGGATAACCAAGTGGGTAGCGCGTTCGCCTCCGGTGAATCGATCCCAGGCGGGGGCCATGATGTTGACCCGGAATCGTGAAAAATTTGGGAATCTACCTGACCTTCCTGCGTGGGAATATATGCGCTGACCACGTGTCACTCAGGGTGAATGCCTACTCAATGGGGTGGACTTCATAATTCACTTCGCCTCCGATCTCAATTACACACTCTGAATATAGTGAGTAATATTCTAACATATGTATGGAAAAAAACCCTATTGAAAATATCAAACTTTCCATTGTACTTTCTTTGTACGTGGATTTACTCGGGAAGGTCAATGAAGGACACAGCAGTAACTCACTAATTTTGAGTCATTGGACATCATTGGTTGGACATTATTGGTTATGATGATCTCACTGATAATTTTCCTGGTTATGCTAAGTTGCATTTCCTCTTTTCTTGAATACTTAATATTCAACAGTTTGGATTTTATTCTAATCGCTATTTATTTGATTATTAACATTATTATTACTATTATACATGTCTTAGTTACTAAATAAGTATCCGCGTTAACTTCTGAGCTTAATCGTTTATTACTTTCTCATTTACTATCGTTTGACGTTTTTCTTCTTTTGGATGAAAGACCAGCGCTAAACCGAACGCAAGAGAGGAGAAATGTCATCACTTTTCGTTTTCCTGATATTTTGCCATAATTTCATCATCTCTCATTTTCCATCGTATTTCCTCTCGACGTCGATAAAAAAACCGAAATAAAGAATAAATAATTCCACATGAATTTCTGCGAATTACACAACGCACTTCCATCAGAAAATCAAAATGATTCCTTTTCATGTTCGTTCAAAAAACCTCCCTCTTTCACACACTACTCACATAAATGCCACTCCATCCGTTTTAATAAAAATTGACTACCTTACATGCATATACACTAAATTAACTATTTCTGCTCTTTCTTCTAGGTAGCGTTTCTCTTTTTATATTTATCGGAAATGTGTTTACTTTTTAATTTTGTGATATAGTGTACTGTGAATTATTACAATTCGTGTAATATCCGGCATTGATAAGCTTTTATGAATGTGTTTGCCTTTAAAGCAATGTATAACTGTTATTCCAACCATCTGATAGATTGATACAAAACTTAATGTCACTTTTTGATCCTTTTAATTAGTTTTTTTCTACTCTCGTTTGCAAATTTTAAATTTTGATAGTCTTCAATCCATCTACCTCAGTATTATTTCAATAAAAACCGCCTTTTGTGTGCGGTAATGGGGAATTGCTGCAACGCGTTGTTTTTCACACACTACTCACTAAGTGTCGCTTTTGCCACCTATTCTATCCTGCACATTGCCATATTTTTCTATTCTGTTGGTTTTTTGAATTTCCGAAGCTTTGAATTTCCGCGCGTTTAACCATTCACTTGAAATAATGTCCTTGGTAAAAATTAATTGAATTTTATTTTAACCTTCAATTGCATCCTTTCCTGTTATATTTATTTATTTTTTCTCTTAATTCAGTTTGTTATAAATGTTCCAAGCATTTTAAGTATGTAGGAAGATGCTGAAAATTGAAACACGTATTTTTGAAAACAAGTTTTTATTAATTTCTCCTTATTTTCAGTGCATACTTGGAGCATGTAGTTATGATAAGGGTTTATATTTATGTTCACGCAAATTATTGCAAGCAGAATTGGTGACTTCTTCCTCATTTTTATCATAAAGTCAATATTTATTTGCATAATAGCAGAAGAGTACTTTCGTAGATGATATCGACTCTTGAAAATGAATCTTGTTAGGTACCAAATTATTTCTTTTCAGCTATTTTCTTTTAACTCATCCTTTATTTCTTCCTTCAACAAAACTAATTTTTTTATCAGAGAAGTCTCTTTATCATTCAGTAAGTAGTCTGCCCACTTTTCTATCCTTCCTACTTTCCTCATCCAAGCGAAATACTCCCATTTTCTTTCACCTTCAACTCCCATTAACCTTTCTTCCGTTTCACCCTTAATCGCTGTCATAGCGACGGAGGGAAAGGGTCCGATAATTGAGATAAAGTTTTAATAAACCCGTCGCGGTGGAAACAGCTCCACTTGAAGGGGCGTGAAGAAGATGGAGGGAAAATACCGAAAAATTAATAAGATCGAATTTTGAAAGAGAGAACCGGAGTAAACCTGCGCCTTTAATACTATCCGAAGTCGGTTTCGGGGAGTTGTCTTACTTACTCCGGAGGTCGTTGGTGCTTTTTTAGTTCTCGTCCTAATTAGCAAAGGCCAGCCTTCTCTTCACCCATAGGTCGAAGCCCATCTTTTTAATGGCATCTTTTGGTGGGAAAAGTTCACGTCGCAATGAAATTCAGTCGTATCTCGGCTTGCAAACTCCATCTGTTCACAATCGATCTCCGTACCTCGAAAAGTTCCTTAAGTAAAACCTGGTTTCTTATTGTCTATGTCTATGGATTACCCTGCAAGCCGCCTTTCGGCGTGTGGCAGGGAATGCAGGCATCGTGACTCTGTATACCTAATCGATAACTTTCGCGCATCGTTCTCTGAAAAAATGAATTCTTGAATCGATTTGCTCTAACTTCTATTTTCCTGCCCTTTTTCGGAGTATCAGAATGGCCAATATAACACGGTGGACGCATTAATCGGCTACATAATTTCTGAACGTGCTTTCTCTGAATGTATTCAAATGTATTCACTCTTCAATTCCTTTGTTCATACTGATTTTCTAAGTCAAGTTTTTATACCTGGAATAAAAGGGCAAAACTCTCTTTAATTTTCGTACAACGATAAGTTAACAATTTTTAATTTTATTTAATGCAATCCCTTCCGTCTTTGGTCAGATGCCAGGCAATTAAAATCAAATTAATTATTAATTACTCTCCCGTACAGAATTTCCACCTCGCCAGGAAGCCAAATTGCAAAAAGTATGAGTATTGCTAGTAGAAGTTGTATTGTTGAAAAGAAACAATAAACATGTGATAAAAATAAAATACAGAAACATTAACTCTAATCTAAAACAACACGTTCCATTCCCTCCGATGCAGTTTTTAAACCTATCGTTCCGCCGCACAGTGGGACCAAATCAGAAAAACTGGCCAAAAATAAATATAAAAATATGACATNCAGTTTTATCTGATTAAAAAGTATATGTGCAATGATTATCAATAATATATTATAAATATTATGTTTACCTGAGCAGAAATTTGGGAAAATGCACTCACACTTATATATTTATCCAAGCATAATTTTAATAGATATACCATATTCAATTTTCCGATGATAAAGAGTATGCATAAATACGTACGAATTTGGAAAATGCGAAATGGTCCTTTTTAACTTCTCCCTAAAATTTGCATGTTTAATTAATGAAGCATTATATTGAAAATAATAAGAACACACTGTAATTTCTGCTTTGTATCTACTACAAAGTGTTTTCACTATTAAAAAGTATTTTCTTCTTATTTTCATTATGTCTTTCCAGGAAGTACGGCCAGATATGATTGATTATAAAACATACAAAAGGTCTGAATTTAAAAAATGCATTTCTTTCAAACGGAGAGTCCTCATCGTCTGACTCGTCACTTTCCTTAGTTTGTGACTCACTTTCTACATCTTCAAAAAACAAAAGTTTGCGTACATCCACAGCCAATTCCTTAATTGCTTTTTCGGCAGGTCATGCAAACTTGAAATCATGGGATCAGAAGCCAATAACAGCCTCCGGAAAAGGTCACCGTTAGCAGCCAACCTCGAATATTCTTTGAATGCAGATCCTTAAATCTTTATTTCTCTCCTCCATTGCTTCTTCCGAAAGTTGGCCAATCGGAAGAATTTCTTCCTCTGCAATAGCTGCACCATGAATCAAAATTTTGTGAATCGTGGGCGGCATGTAGTACCAACTATACAATTGTACATACAGTTATATTTTATACAGTTACATTTTTTAGTTACAATCTGTAACTTCGTGAATTCAGAGTAATTGATCGAATTACCACTCGATAAAGCTTTCAGGATCACTGAAAACAGGAAAATAAGTTCTTCATCGATGCCTGGTTAAAAAAACAATGGATTAGTCATAGTTTTAAGTTTCCCTGTACGATATTTATATGTATGTTGCAATATTGCCGTAGTATAGTGAAAAGCACACTTTGCTAACTCAAGAATGAAGAACAGGAAGTATGCTACTGACTTGTAGCTTCCGAAGACAGTTTATGCGAAAAAGCACCTGGCAGTGTTTCCGTCATTGGAAGTTCCATAACCCGGTTTTGGAACGTCAACTATTAGTTAGTATTTCTTTCTAAATGATTTTTGTATGATTTCTTTCCTCTTTAACATCAGTATCTTGCTTCCATTGCTTAATCTCGCCTTAAAATAAAAGTTTCAGTGTTTTTAACAGGCGAAGAAGGAATAGATGGACAAGTTACGTTGGCCATTTTCATTTTTAAATTTACCTTCCACTGCTTAATGTCTAAGCGGTAGAGAATGTGGAGAGGCCATTTAATACAGCGACTGTAGCAATGCAGAGTAGACATTCCAAGTGAATATCTTTTTCTGTTCAATGGCATTTTTGACATCAGCTTTAAATTATTCATGTGTGATATACTTGCTCCACAAATATAGCACTTCATACTACTTGTTTGTGTAAGTGCACTGCATACCTGAAGTAAACAGTTTCAATGTAATTTTCAAAATAATGCAGGAAGTACAAATCTGTATCACAGACAACTACCTTTCGATTAATCATAGTGAGAAGTAACTGAAATTTCACTAATATGCCTTTAACTTTAACCGGTTCCAAAAATGTTATTTTTCTTTTCAAATATCGTGCCTCCTCTTCAGTGATATCCTTTGTTTATACATACGGTCCAGTTTTCCTTTCGTAAATGCTGGGCAGATAGAATTGGTTGCGCACTTCTCGCTGTCAGTAAAATACATGTGACTCTGCCTAGATCACGAGGCAAATTGTACATTCACGCCTCTAGTACCATATTTCCATGTATAAACCACTGTGTGGTTTAGGGATAATCCAAGCAACTCTGATCACTTATTAAGTTGGGCGATGAGTTAAGCCAATGTGTGAAGTGAGACGAAGCAGGGCCATTCCATGTCAAGTGGACCAATTGCGTCCGCTGAAATATTCGATCAAATAAAGGTCCTCACACGAAAAGTGCCGCAAGTTTCTATTCGGTTAAGTTATAAATTGACAGAAAAACCGCCCGGTTTATTAATAATATTTGCATCGAAGGAATCAAATTATTCCACGAAAATAGTGACCACTTTTTTCTCTTTGTTAATGGAAAACTTCTCGTTTTTAATTTAATGTGGACTGCCCGCACATAAGATGTTATGTAAGAAAGAAGCTAAGGCTAAATAAAGCAGACGATCGATGGACACTCAACAACACCATAAAGTATGCACATGATACAGAATGCTTTTAAAGCAACTTTTCGTCATCATTGCCATTGTAATTCCGAAGTCTATCATTTTAATTTGCTCTTTTTTCTCCCGTATCTTAGCGACAGGTGTGAGTGGGTCAGATACTAGAAGAGGGCGATTCAATGAGTAAAAGAAAATCTAGAGGAATACACGGGGGGAAAACAAAAAAGCGGTGGATTGTTTTCCTGAAATTTAGACAAGTTAAGTTGGGAGCGTGAACCGATGTAGAAAAACTCAGTAAAAATGTCAGTAGAAAACACTGATGTGATCAAAGAATAAAACAGAGATAGTAATTCAGGTTTCAGTGATATTTAGAGGACTCCATACTGTTGCTTTTCGATACTGTCAAAACCTAATTTACTTTTACATTTTAATTTATGTGTTTTGCATTTATTTCAAGTTGGTCATGAGTAGCAAAGGGAAGTATTGAGCGCTTTGAAAAAAAGTGATGCACGGTATTGAAGGATATAGTAAGAAATATAACAGTGGCTGTAGAAATCAATTTTAGGAATATGTATATACCTATCCAGTAATATTTCTCCTACAGAATAATAATATTTAGCATATTTCGGGTAAATTTTAGGGCCCCCGGATAGATAAGTGGGCAACGCGTTCGACTTCGGTGAAAGTGGTCCTCGGTTTGATTCCCGGTGGAGGCCTTCGTGCGAAATGACCTAAGCAGTCGAAGAACTTTTATAATGCTACTACTTTTAGTCTTACGATTAGCCTATGAATAGGATAACACACAATATTGCTCTGAGCAGCATTCGAATCAGAGAAGTCGGTATTTGCACTGCTAACTCCTAAGTTTTCGAGACCGGCGAACAGAATGATGGGTGTTATTTGACATTCAATCTTGAAATTCTTGCGATGTTATTCCTTGAAATAATGCAAAGAAAATGAAATGGAAGTTATAAATTATTTCATTGGTTCAGTTTTATCTGATTAAAAAGTATATGTGCAATGATTATCAATAATATATTATAAATATTATGTTTACCTGAGCAGAAATTTGGGAAAATGCACTCACACTTATATATTTATCCAAGCATAATTTTAATAGATATACCATATTCAATTTTCCGATGATAAAGAGTATGCATAAATACGTACGAATTTGGAAAATGCGAAATGGTCCTTTTTAACTTCTCCCTAAATTTTGCATGTTTAATTAATGAAGCATTATATTGAAAATAATAAGAACACACTGTAATTTCTGCTTTGTATCTACTACAAAGTGTTTTCACTATTAAAAAGTATTTTCTTCTTATTTTCATTATGTCTTTCCAGGAAGTACGGCCAGATATGATTGATTATAAAACATACAAAAGGTCTGAATTTAAAAAATGCATTTCTTTCCCTTTCTCGATTACAATTGTTTACGCCAAACGTATTTACTTAGTCATTAGAAAAACTTGCGCTAATAGTTTCAAAATATTTCCATAGAAAAAGGTAATTCGTTTAAATCTCATTTGCCTCCAAGATGATAACAAATCCGTTAAGCATGCAAGTTTTGCGAGGCCCAATAAAGGTCTTATTAATTCCATCGCGACTTCCTTTCACCTTTTCCCATTTCCTTCCTTTCACTCTCAGTTAATCCCTTTCTCCGCACAACTTTTTTCAATCAAACTTCTTTCCCTCCTTCTCTCTTCGCCCCCGGANCCCGTCAAAATAATAATGGCGCCATACGATCACACGAGGTTTCATACACATATGCAGTATGTCGTTAGTAGCTAACATAATTTGGGTTAAAAGTGTTCCACAGAAAGAGTGATTACTAACTTTTACTTGAGACAGCAGCTTATGTACTGAGGGTAAATAATTATAGCACAAATAATCAAATTACGTTAACGAACATCCACACCGGAAAAATGACTCAAACTCTCTGGCCGTCTAGTCACGTGCCCTAGATGGTGTCACCACCTAGTACTACCAACTCAAATGCTTGATATACTTGTAGGACGGGAAATACAAATGTGGTCCAATTTAGGGAACGGTCCAATTTCGGCAACATTCCCCTATTTACTTAGTCATTAGAAAAACTTGCGCTAATAGTTTCAAAATATTTCCATAGAAAAAGGTAATTCGTTTAAATCTCATTTGCCTCCAAGATGATAACAAATCCGTTAAGCATGCAAGTTTTGCGAGGCCCAATAAAGGTCTTATTAATTCCATCGCGACTTCCTTTCACCTTTTCCCATTTCCTTCCTTTCACTCTCAGTTAATCCCTTTCTCCGCACAACTTTTTTCAATCAAACTTCTTTCCCTCCTTCTCTCTTCGCCCCCGGAAGATAGCAGCGGTTTAGTACCGAGCTTAATTGGCGTGGGTAATTAATTGTCTGAATGTGACGCTTCGGTTCCCTGCAACCCCTTGCTCCGCTCCAATCGAACCCTCCTTCTGCTTCATCTCTCTCTGTCTCTTTCCCATCTTCGCTTTTACTAAACTATTCTCATCGCTACATTTATGCAAATGCTGTTTCCGAATTTCGACATTTTGGAACCTTCGGGAGTGTTGGAGAGAATTCGTATTTCCCAATAGTTTTCATAATTAAGTTTTTAATTAAGCTTACGGGCATTAGGAAATGCCTGTTAACTCAGAATATTGCACTTTTCCCACAAGTTATTTCATTTAATAAAAACAAAAAACACCTTTGATTTTGTGATTCTTTTTATTTTGTCCCAGACATCCTCTATACCGCAAACAAAGGACACCTACTCGACTTCTTAGAGCAATTTGAAATACTCACGCATTATGTTTCTACCGAAATACTCCTTGGTTAACGAGCATATTTTAATTTCTCACTGCCCGCTGATAAACTCCGTGTTTCCTTACAATGACAATGTCCCTTCTTTTTCTATTCCTTCCTAGTCTCCAACTCTTTATCCATTTTCATCTGCCTCGGACCCCTTCCTCTCCTTCTGCCACCCTTACCTATTCACTTTCATGTGACTCCGCTGCTAGTTCGTATTTAAAGCTTGTTTTGATAGTGTTTTTTAACCAGAGGATGACGACGATTCTCCGAAACCGGTCTCGTTCTGTTTTTTGTTAAATAAAAATACTTGTGGAAATACTACTATTCTCTGAGTGTCTCTCGATTATGGACTTCCATAATATTTCTCCTGATTCTGTGATGTTTGATACTGTAAAATATCCAGAAAATATTTCGCAGAATCTATTGGAAATTCTTAGCTACAGTGTAGCTTGGGGAATTCCGGATAGCCAAGTGGGCAGTGAGTTCGTCTTTTGTTGAAAGCGGTTCGATTCCCGGAGGGAGTCAATATGTGCCCATTGACCTTAGCTGTTGAATCACCTAAAACAATCTATCTAGATTTACATTTAAACTCTGCAAGCCGCCAGTGGCGCGTGGCAGGGTGTGTAAAAACAACGATAATCTTATCACACTGAACTATCATTGCTTCTCTAATGCTTCGCGGAAAAACGACCAGAAGTCACTATCCGTTCTGGCAATCGCTTGCCAGAATTGCTTCTTAGTTTTCTGCCTTTTTCACATAAAAGCAGTGAAAGAATCAAGGGGCAAAGGACTTCCTTAGGAAATAAAGAATTTAACTTTTTCTTTAAAAATAAAATCACCTGATACGTATGGTGATAACTTTTTCAATCTTCAGTGGTTGAAATATTTACTATCTTAAGTTCCTATATTTTGTGATGAGTTATAATGTGTGAACGACGAAGGCTTTAATATCAGGGCAACTTCGCATTTCATTATTTTCTTTATACTCGTGTGTATGATCAGAATTAACATCAAATTCGGAGAAGTTTTACAGATCTTTTTAATTTCAAACTTACTTTTTATTTCCTGTAAGCAATGCATTACTTCTGCGAAAATGAATGAATGAATTTCTGTGAAACTTTAACTTAGTTGTTTTAACCATTAATGCTATGGAGTTTCACAAAGTCGCGGCTTCTTTCCTCGATTTCATTATATAATTTCTTTATTCATTATGTTCTCGAATCAAATATTCGAGGGATAGATTCCATCACCACACTAATCAGCACGTTCGGAATAACCCCGGAGTCTATCGAAATCTTCCTTTTAGACTAATTTACTACTCTTATTATCAGTGTTGATTATCCATTATCTCTCCAGGTTGTATGAGCTTCTGGGCATATTACCCTATATCTAAAAGGCAAAGTAGGCGAAGCACAGGCGGACGGAGAGTCTATCCGCGAAATGTTCGGAAAAATGAGAAAAAACGCCGATTATCCAATATCCGAGGGAAGTTCAGAGAGTACGACAAAGAGCAAGGAGAAATAGAGATAAAAGAATACGAGTAAAATACACCAGGAGGCAGGATATTGGCCCCTTTTCTGATGTTTGAGTCAGTTTTCCTGTCGTTCAAAGTTCCTGCCGGCATTATCTGCAAGCGCGGATGGAGGGAAAAACCGTTATGGGCGATACAGGCGAAATATAGACGGCAAGATTCGCGGCAAAGAGCGTCTTTAAAATGCGGCAGAGAAGAGGGAAAAATGACTCTGCGCCCGGAAACGGCAAAGATAATTCCGGAAGGGAAGTCGTTTTGATGGGTACGTGGTTTTTGGAAGGGATTTCGAGGCGAAAGGGATCGCTTGGGGGTAAAAAGTGGAAAAGGGTTGGACGGGATCGGGGGAGTATGAGAGGAAGAGAGTGAAGCGTTTATATGCGACGAAAATGAGTTTCAGCCGCTTCGAAAGCTGTAATTTGCGAAAATATATATATATTAATACTTCGTTATGGAGTCTACAAATATCAAAAATCGAAACAATTCTTGATAAAATTTACATTTAAAAGCACGATAATGCGTAGATTTTTTTAAGTAGAAAATATTACATAATAGTCGAAGGTGGGCAGCATATTAGTAGAAAAATTCTTTAAATGCAATAAAATGGCGAGATTAATAGAAAAGTTTCATTTAGGAGATTTCTCGTAAAATTGCATGTAAAGCATGAAAAATGTATTGTATTTCTTAATTATCTCATTACACAAAGGATTCTGCATTCTTGATAGTCAATAGTCTTTACATAAAAAGGTCTACATGCTTAACATGTTTAACATCTTAATTGCACCACTATCTCATATATTTACACTTAAATAATGAAAAATCTATTATCAAATATTATAGCGTTTCATTTATAAGCAAACTTATATTGCTCCTTCAAATTGCAAGATTTCGAAAAGTATATAATTGGAAATACATATTTTGCTCGTATATTTCTATTTCATGCTGAACGAAAGTTCTTCATTCTTTAAAACGTGTCAGATATGTAAAATTCAGTCATATGCTAACCCTCGCCGGTTAACATCGCAGCAGCCCAATTTTACAACTGATGAAATTATTAACTATGAATTGGAGAATGAATGTAGTGCTTCGGAGCTATGAAGGAAAAACATTCAAGATATGTTATTTTTGGAATTGTGGCTACAAACAGTTAACTTTGCATTTTCCTTTTCAAATATTGTTCACAATATGAAATACAATTTGAATGAGTCATATTTGGATAATAAAAACAAAAATATTTGCTAATGTTTTGACCGAGAGTTTCGATGTTAATAGTGACATTGATCAGTTTTTTTTAAATGGGCTTTGAGATATTTCAACGATTGTTTATAATTCTATTTAATAGCCTCATATTTTTCATTCCGTCCTATGTCATGATTTCTAATGAAGTCTCTGTCTCTCCTGCTTCTCTTAGATACGATGAGAAAATTCATACCTAGCGCAAATGAATCTTTTCAGTTAGTCATAAAAACCTTTGAAATCGGGTGTTAGTTTCGAGAAACTTCGTATTTGGACTCTCCCGAAAGAGTAGTGTCTCGTTACTTTCGTTTTCAATTTTTCTTGGATTAGAGGTTATAATACTTCCATATGATATTTTTCTACGTTACAATTGGAATGGCAATGTAGGTATGACCAATACACATGTCTTAGAACCAACTCATTAACTCGTTACCGCAATCTTGTCAGTTCTATTTATCTTCATTCACAGATATTTACATAATTACCGCGTTATTTTGTATCCCTGTTTATCAGCAACCCATGGTAACATCTATTATTTTTTTACAGAGCAGCCATAGGATATTGTCAATATCAGGGGCCTGCACAGTAGTCAATATAGACTCCTAAGTCTTTATAATACATTCTTACTACTCAGGAATCCACTTAAGGTTAATTTGAAACACTATCAAATGATTATTTATTAATTACTAAAAATATTTCATTTCCCATGAAGCGGATCATAAAAATGTAAAAAATTGGAATAATTACTTGAATATAATGTAATATGTGAACCAGGAGCAGTGAAATAAATGTTTTAAAAATCATACAAGGATGCTTTCTGCTTTTCTTGATATAATTATAGTAAATGGGGAGACGAAGAATCGAAATGTTCTTTAAAAAATCCATGGTTACAAAAGTTATTGGAGGCTTATTCTAGACGTGCAGTTCAATGTTTAATTGCATACTTTGCCGGAGTCCCATTATTATACATTATTACACTTAAAAACCCAAAAGTAACATCAAAATTTGAAGCGGAGCGTTTAAACATTCATTAATCTCGAGATATATTTCCCGTGATGTATTTACAAGGAGATCCGTTGAATCGCGTCGGGAGAGCAGTAGTAATGAGGTTTTATCGTATTTCGGGCCATCCTTTCGCCCCATTTCACTTCGATTAAACTTCCCCTCCTCCCTCTCCCGACCAAATCAACGTTCCATTTTAGTTCATTTCAATCTATCCGTATCATTTCACTCGGGTAGCATCCGTGGAAATTTAGGGATCCCATCAAGTATGAAGTGTTCCAGATATTTTGTCCAAACGAGACTCGGTTCTTCTTTTCATTTATATTTTTAATCGAATGTTTTAAGGTTATTGAAGCTCCAATATACGATAGGAGCCTTTACGTTTCTGGAATGACCCGGTGCTATTTGAAAGAGCGGAATGTATTTTGGATTCGACGGAATATTTGGACACGTCCGGTATTGCACCTCGCTGGATCGAAATAGTATCAAAAAGAATTCGGAGTTTCATATATCCGTATACAACAGTGAGATTTACTTCATAGACTTTGGTCTTTGATTTAAGGAAATGCTTTGAAAACGGTGGATGCATAGGGGGGAAAGTATGAAGAATATTGGTTTGGTGAACTTGTGTTATTGGAAAATTGAAGGGAAAGATTGACGGAGAAAGACAATTCACTAACCACGGGTTATATTCTCTGATGAAATATTACTATACCTAGGAGAGAGAAGCGTTTTAGTTTTTTATTTGTGTTATATTTATAACACATATATAACTGAAAAAACTAAGAAATTTGCTTCGGCTCCTTAACAGGGAATAGAAACATCACTTGATATAGAAATCTTTCTATTTTAATAGTAAATTTAAATANTAGAATTGGAATCTACACTTTGGAAAAAAGTCCGAGATAAAAAAGTTCATAAAAATGAATTGAACATTATAAAATTATTAAGTGAATATTTAAATTAAAAGTTAAATTGATGTTGAATTGGCAATTATAATATTTGATAAATTATTGTTACAATATTAATGAGTAGACAATAAAGAAAGCATGCTTTCCATACTTGATTTTAGAAGAGGAAATGAAGGAAAAAAATATGCCGTATCCGGGACTCGAATATGGGTATACCACATTCCGGGCGATTGCTCTAACCAATTAAATTACCTAGATAGAATTTCTCCTTTAGTTCTTTTTTGTGCAATATAAATAAATTGATATTTGTTAATTACCTTTTTTCTTGAATTTATCTTTGGCTGGAATAGATACCTAAACATTTAAAACGGATATATCTTCTTTACCTTGGGACGAATCCTTGGAAATTTTAAGTAAAACTTTTTTCACGGTCTGAAATGGCTCTTTCTTTCCAGAATGTAATGTGATGTATTCTTTTCGGCGTTTCTCTATTGTTTTTACCACTAGTGTACTTACATTTGTCACTACCTTTCACCCATTCCTTTATTAGCTTACATAGTGGTACCTTTCGAACTTAATTCGTTATAGACCGCTGATGGTATCAGAAAAAGTTCGTATTTTGAAACCAAGTTTTCCATTGTATCTTACGGTAAATAAACTCATACATTCTGTCTTGGAAATTTTGAAAAAAACGTTATTTAAACATCTTAAGGTTGCAATATTATCCCTGAGGGACGAGAGAAAAACTAATTTTGCCATAATCATTACAATCACATTTAGTTATATGTAGTTATTGGAATATATTCTTCGAGAAATTATGAAAATTTGTAGTAAAAATGGACTTAACTATTATCGATCTCTTAGGTCGATTTCTCTATCACTGACAACATTTCTTCTTCTGAAAATGCCAAGGAAAACCGAAAACGAAGAAGAGAAGCTTAAGAGGGAGAATTCCGATAGTACTCTAAACAAATACAGTGTGATCGTTTTAGGGATCTTTTCTGCCTAAACTCCCACAAATTGGTAGAATAATCGGCTTAAATATTGCGTATAGAAGAAACACGAGATAAGCCTAGTGCGAGTAGCAAATCTCACGGAGGGGTCCCTCTCTCCAAGAGCTATCTCCGTAGCTTTTTTTATCTTTATTAAAAGAAAATCTCAAAGGAATCACATTGCCTTTTTTAGTCTTCTACTATAATAGAATAAGATTATGACGATGCACGTACATTTTGTCAAATTGTGTGAACTGTTGTAGATTCAGTCAAATTAGACAAAAATTGCACCAGGAGAGGTTTATTGCGTGCTCTTCTACATGCGCATACATACTACACTACTCGGGATTACAAAAGCACCTTTTGGTTCTTATGTCGAAATTAAGTTCGAATCTTGAGGTCGTAAGGGAGTGCGAGAAACGTTCGTGAGTCTAAAAGTTAATATGTTGAGCGGTCCGTATGTCGAGGTACTTATTGATTAGCAGAAAGCGCAGTATAGGAAGAAATATCTGAATGCCGATAATCATCATAAAAATTCTCCCCATATTCTCCTATTCAGAATCAGACGGTAGTGACATTAATTGTTCATTCTTAATCGATATGTTTTCTGATGTCTTGAGGCATTAGTCGGCTCCTGAGATCATATAGAACGGAGAACCTTTTCTAAGATATTGATATTAGCACTGCCGATCTTAATTAAATAACCCGAAGCATACGTTTCTCCGGGATGTCGTCTGAATTTCCAGCGAAATTTCCCAAAGCGAAATTCCTTCGTCACTCCTGATCGCGCGAATAAATATGCAAATTTCGCTTCCAAATTGTAACTTTAATCAAAAAATATCTCCTTAAATTTTAAGTTCCAGGAAAGTTTTCAGAGGAGAATGCCGCCTCGAGGCAATCTAAATCCGTCAGACGGGAAGAGCTTATCTTTTAAGAGCAGCTCATTTCGTACTTTCTTTCTTAATACGCGTTTCTTTCTCGGTGATTGGACACTCAAAGCCTAACTCCACTTTAACCCAATCCGAGTTCCATTTATGAAAGCTGAGGCAAAATTTCATCCGATGTAGGAATCGCTTCCTTGCGCAAGAAAATAAATCGACCAAAGAAGAAATTGCGATAATCTTGAAAGAGTTCAAAGTGACATTGGAACGTTTGCTTTTTAAATAAAATTAATTTTCATTTTTTAAGACCTGTTGGAGAACAAGGTCTTGTGACGATTTTCAAATTTAAATCTTTTATCGATTTTCGTGGTGGTTTTTGATTGATTCATTGGCCTAACTCATTAAAGAAACTTACTCTTTACATCCTTAATGAAGGAACTGACTTCTTTCTTTCGTTTCTGGTTCTGGCTTCCTCTAACTTCATGTAATCTTATCAGATATGTAGCTAGTCACTCCTAAAACTGGCGTTGCAGCCAGAGTTTCTTAAGCTGAAATGATATCGCGATGTTTAATTAATAAAACAACAAGAATCTTTCAAATACTGGATGATAGCTTCAATTTTTAATGTATCAAACAGTAAAAAATCTTTTTTCTCAGGCATCATTCTAAATATTCCCTGATATAAGGCCATTTTTCTCCAAAAATACATATACAGACCTCATTCATTCCCTTGCTCATAAATTTCTCAAAATGTGTTCCTGATAAAGCTAATTTTAATTGTAAGTGATGGAAAAATCAGGTAGGAGGACAAATCATTGATTTTGGTAAATTTATCAACAAATGTTGATAGTTTCAAGGGAAATGAAGATTCGAGGAATAACAGAAAAAAAAAAGTTTTTTTGGGTTTGGATTTGCACGGCTCGTCTGTGCTATGTAATTCACCTTTCCCTAATCTTTGGAAATGAATATACCGAAACCCTCAGTACATGGTTCATACACACAAACCCAATCTTTGGATCATTTATAGGTCTGTGCAGAACACATGTATAGCCGACAACCATGCTCAAGTCGCTCCGTCCTCAACGCCTTGGAAAAATTTACACATATATAAACATAGAAATAAGTTTATGAATAACGACTTGGAATTAAAAAGAAAACATTGTTTAAGAAATTTAAGTTTTAAGGTTGGATTTCCGCCATATTTTTTCTTCTTTTTCGGTTCACTCATGTTGTTCTCCCCCTACAAGCCCATTGCTGTTCGTCCGCTGAAAATGCTCCCTTTGGGAGCGAAATACGTATCAGCCTTTGATCTTGTTAGCTTTTCTTTGATGGTTTGGGAGTCTTTAATTGTGTTACTATTATAACCATCAGTTTGCCTGTTCAATTTATTAAGTTCTTTTCTGCCACATTTTATGTCTTAAGTTTGTATTTTTAATGCAATAATTATTTGTTAGTAGTAATTTTAAAAGTGCTTCGACAGCTAAAGTCATTTCACACGTGAGTCCCCACTGGGAATCGAACACGGGACCGCTCTCACCAAAGTCGAAAGTATTAACAACATGGCCACTTGGAGACTCCAACATTTTTGTATGTCTATATTTAGTTAAAGACGAAGTAAATAAATCAACCAATAAACGTACATAACTCAAGTGAAGGGAGGGTTTAGGGGAAACAGGAAAACAATAGTAGAGATTTTATGCCTGAGAGGTAAATTAACATGTTAAGAAGTCTTATAGGTCGTTAGATAAGATTGCTGTATTAGACATATTGATCGGAATATAAAAAAATGTTTGAAAATATTTACATCTAAAAAAATGAGATTTGGCGGAGATGGATGAATCAGTTTATAAGAGTATGTTGTGTTTGAAGGAATGAACATAAATGAATTGTTTGTTTAAATAAAAAATTCCTTAAACATTGCAGATTGTATCAATCCTTTTAAGTTAAAAACAGGATGATGTTGAGCCTGTATTTAAAGTACGATATAACACCCCAAGGGATAACATTAAGTTAAACTGCTAAAAACGTAAAAATAGATTAAACTGCCATAACTCTCCTTCTCTGGGAGCCCTTGGTATCTTCCCGGGTCGAGTCCTTTACGTACCTCATTAATTCATTGCTAAGCTAGCAAGTATGACCTGAGTTTAAATTCCCCCTAAACTCATATCTTATCCTAGAAACAGCATCTTGGTAACGCCTTCGTATTTCCTTAGCCATTCCTAACAAAGCTGACCACTTTAATATGCGTATTGTGTATTCTGTTTGTCCTAACACACGCATACTAAATGGGATGGACTGAAAAGTTAAAGGTTGCAACTTTCAGGAAATCAGTAGCACATTTCCATCGTTTCCACCAAATATCCCTGCAACTAAGAGACGTATCTTAAAAGTATATCCACATATGCTTCAGATATGAGTATTCCATGTTATTTTCCTTACATGTATTTCCAGTATCTTCCATTCGTAAGTTTATCACAAAAAATATTAAGTGTAGCGTTGTAGCCTTAAAAATCTAAGACCTCAGGTTCGAATTCTGGTTTTGGTTTGATTATATCCGTATTTTAAAATATGATGCGAGTTTTAATAGACTAGAATTCGTCTACATATATGTAAATACCCTGTAATCTGGCTGGCTGGGCCTTACCATACTTTAATACTCGATGTGCGTCTCTTAGTTAATATACTTCATTTCTCCTCTCTTACATATGTATTCTGTCCTGCGGAGGCACTAAATCCCTTTCCAGCGTTCTATTACTTATGTATGTACAATCCAAAATCTACATTTCGAGAAGTTATCGCTCCTGTGATTCCATAGGAGGGCCGAAAGACGAAGTTCCCATCATTTCAAGCCATTCCAGCTGGTTCAGAATTAGGGTCATTCGGAACTCAATATGATTTCCTTGTATGCTTTAATTTTTGGCTTTATGTGCCAAGGTTCACGAGGGAAACATAAAGACGAGCCGTAATTAAATGGCAGTAACGACCTCTTCGCCGCGGCACTTAAAGACCCCTCTTAACGACACTAATTAATATTGCTGAATGATGAATAGTGCTTCCGAAAAAAGTTTTATTGCAATATCATTGAGTTTTAGGGCAACATTTACCTTTTATATTTCGCTTCTGTACCGTAAAATAGCAGCCATGAATCCCCAACCAAACGGCGATGAAATCTTTAATAGGTTTCCTCCAAAAACAGGAGCCTTTATATCTCTCATATTTCTGCTCTTCACCCCCCGAAATCGGTTAAAAGCTATCCGGAATATCAAAGGAGGCGTAATTTTTCAAAATTTCTGCTCGAATTTCCTTTCAAAACCAAAGGAAAATACTATAAATTCGACACAGCTTCCTTCCTCGCCCGGGAAATATCGCGGATGTACGGGAGATCGAAAAGGAAAAAATGTGAGAATAGGCGGAGAGAAGCAGGATGAGTATCGTTTTGATTTATTCCACCGCCTCGCGATGAAAACAACCCTTTTCCTTCGCCAGTCGTCGCTCTGGAAATGTCCACCTGTCCTCGGTTTCGAAGGCGTATTATCGAAACTGATATATCTTCGTGTAGGGCCCTAGACGACAAACGCCGTCTGACTAAATCGGACTTCGCCATTCAGTTGTTTTTGTCACCGAGAAAATTACGGCGAAGCATTGGCGGGAAAATGTGTACGACAAGGATCGATTCCCGCACGCAATTCGCTGCTACTTTATTGTGACGCACACAGCGCCGCGAGTGTCCGGTGTTCGCGAAAAAATTGCAAGCACGTGAAACTAAACTGATTATAAATTATATTTACGGTATTACCGGGAATTGAAATTCCCTGGAATTGGAAATCGAAGTACCTTCAATTCTCTGAAAGTTATTTCACGAGCCTTTTTTATTGAAATAAGTGAATTAAATAATGAAAAAACAATGGTCGTTTCGTAAGCGTACACTGGGGGTGACTCATATTGCAACAGTGCCATTTTTAATATAACCATATCATCCATACGATAATTTAGAGATCCTGGAGTGAAGTAGGCATATGAAGGAGATGTTTAAATAAAACGAAGTTCAGTGTTTGGGTCATTAATTAACGTATGTAAAGTTGATATGACTAATTTCGAAAGGAAACCTTAAAGAAAATGAAAGATGATAATGAAAAGTACTAAATTCAAGTTACTACAAAATAGATAGGTGTTGAAGCTTCTGTAGCATACGCCTTCCTTCCCTTGTTGATGGATGGGTCGACATAATGAGAGTACCCAAAAATTGGAGCATGATCAAAGCATGATTTAAGAGAAAAGAATATATTTTAATGATACATTTCCGCGAAATTACGCTAATTGTCTTCCCTTTTGAGGCAGTGCTAAGGATTTGAGCGAATAAAATAATAAATGAGGATTTCGTAGTTTATATTCTTTCTTTCGAATATAATGAACTTAATGATACATTTCGAGGCGTCTTTGCTGGAAGAAATTCTCCGAAACGGCGTTCTCAAACTATACTCACGGAATATGGCGATCAAATTCGGATGGTAGATATTTCCTGGAAAGTTTATAAGTTTTTTTTTAATATACCTGGGGATAGAACCTTAGTAATCCTCTTGCCGCTCCAATTAGAAAGAATGTTTGAAACTCTGAAGCTCCCCTCTGCATTTAGAGCGGTCTATCAACAAAAGCTTACATTGGCCATTTATAATTACTGCATACCATAAGAAACCTTCATAATAGTGTTAACTACATGTTTATATGTTACATAAAATGCTACACATATACTTTACTTAACATTTCAGAATATGTAGTGAGTTGAGTAATGAGTCTAAGAAACGCCTATTTTAACTTGATAGAGAATAGTAGAAGATAGGCGTTAATGTGTCTAAGATTAGCCAAATCGTAGGTCATTAGCCTTCTACGTCAGCTTAAATAGAGTAGTCACCTATCCAGTGCTAAATACGCAAAATACTCGGATTCGCATATTTTCTTTTTGCAGAACGGTGGCGAAACACTTTTAGGATCCAATTCTCTGTGGAGAGGCCTCGCATCCGTCAAAGGGAAAAAATCGGCCGTTATTTTTCATTATCTGGAAAACGGATCCGTTTCCAACGATTGGGAAGGAATATTTATTGCGGAAGACCACTTCCCGACTAATGCAGCCGTATGCGGCTTTCGGGATATCTCAAACAACTGATATTCGAAAATATATGAGTTTAGTTGCGAGGCAGATTCGGCTTCGCATGATTCAACAGTTTACCGCGCAGGTAATTACAGCTTGCTTTGATAAGACTATTGCTAGGATCGCTCTGAATAAAGCACATGGACGCATCGACTAATAGCTTAACGTTTCTTGATGCTAGCGCAGACTCAGTTTCTGAATAGCATCTAATAGTGGAACTACTATGGAAGAAATCCCCGATTATTCCCGCACCCGCAGTCCACCCGCAATGTTGTTTCCTCTCGCAAGCATTAGCGATATACTCATCCCAAATGGATGGGAATCGGTTGAATAAATGTGATTGAGAATCAGGTAAAAATTGCCTTGTGCATCTAAGGGAAATGCACAATTTTCTATGTCTGTCTTGGGTGTTTATCTCTTACAATGTATGTATTTTTATGAATTATAAAACCGTAACTAACTCTTTTCTATTTGCTTGACCTCTAATATTTTTTTATTCAGCATAATTAATCCTGGATGTCAAACGCAGCATAGTGGTTCATTAAACGTGACCGATATACGTTAATATATAACTTGGTTCATTTTAGGAAAGGAAGTTTTATAAGCCCTAGCTTAAACTTATTTAACGAATTCAGAAAAAAAAATCCAAGGAAAAGCAGACTTGTATAAAGTCTGACAGAGCCAAGACTCGAAAAAGGATCTTACACTTACCGGGCGGCTGATCTATCAAATTGAGCTCTTCTGCCAGTACATTCAGATTTTCCGTTTTGGAAGACTTTATACGCAAGGGCAGTGGTTCACTATGCGGCACTGTCCGCATCCAGCGGCATTGTCCAGCATCCTTTGTGAGATATAACAAAGGGGCAGCTTGCATGGTACTAATGTGGATGAGCACAGATATGATAAAATCGCACAGGGATAACTAATAAAATTTAGGAAGCATGCTAAAATAACTAAGCAAATTCAACAGAGAGATTTATTTGCAAGTAAATCTCTTTCTGTAGAATTCTTTGAAGAATTCCATAATATGAATGCTTCCTGTTATGGAATTCTACAAAGTTAAGGCTCCTTCGATTGAATTTAATTAGATTTAGATTATTGTATAATTGAAATACATCTAATACTGTTAATTTTTAATCCTGGGACTTTGTGCTTAATACCAAAAGTATCTATCTGACCCATTGAATCCTGAAATAATGATCCCCAAGAGTGGGCGATACGCTACTTTAATGATACGGAAAGAAACTACGAAAAGGAAAGGGGCAATATGTAGGAAATAAGGGAGTGACGTTGTTTTGCTGATTCTCTTCCCAGAAATGTTGAACGAAATTGGGAATTAAACGGGAAATCCAGATATCATATTATGGAGTGAAGAATTTTCTCACAGCAGAATTTATTATAGTTTTCATGCTTCGCTCATTTAGTGGTACATATTACTTTCTTATGGATGAGCGTTGGTGGTTTAAAATTTACTCGACACTGGTCAAAGCACAATTCCACTCACACAAGGCCATGTTTCGGGAAATACTGTGAACGATGATTTTTTTTCCACATTCATCCCATTACTAACTACATATTTTCTTCAGCTGATTTATGCAACAACAAAACAGAATATCAAGTGAACAGTAAACGTAAAGTGATGAATGAGAAATGGGGAGTTATGAAATAGGCGTTACAGTTCGGCATTCACAATTTCCACGAGAAACACGCGATGAAAATACACAATCGCGGTTAATAATATCATTCTATTCGTTGATTTGATATGATTTGAATTCCAAATCGCAATTATGTATCTGTGGTGCAGATTGTTTAAGTGATAAATTTATTTACACGCTCTCCATGCCCGTACTGCGCAAACATTTATGTTGCTATAGGTATCATTCTAGCTACTAAAACTGCTGCGAATGTTTAACTTAACACCTTCGCTTACGTTAAAGCCTTGTATCATAAGGAACGAGTGTGTTGAAAATGGACTTCCACTAATGTTCTATTAAGGGCCAGGTATTATAATGGATTGTTAGAGATAAACTGAAGATTATAGTTAATTTTCTAAATGCTCATATGGTGGATAAGAATAGATGTTTATCATAATCTACATTTCAACTTTAAGAAACCATTATACGAGGGTTCCCCTATACTCGCCACATATTCTGGTTTGGGCCAAACCAAGAGCGAAATAACATCGCTCTCTAACATTTACATCGCGTCTGCATACAATGCGCTTCGTAAAACCGAGCATGTCATAGTTGTTTTACCGCTGAGCTTTCGAATATGTGCGCTCCAGTTCAAGTTATGTATAAGTGCGTTTCCGAGATATTCAACTGAGTCAACTAAATTTATATTCAGTCCACCAATTTTGTATGGGTGGTTTAGATTAAATTGTTTCCTTTCAAAGTAGTTCACTACTGAGCATTTATTTTCATTCTAAATATTTGTATTGAAAAGCATAAAATAATAAAGTTAGGAATGAAAAATTTGCCTCAGAATTACCTCGATTGGAATGTTTCTGTTTCTGTGGAGGAAGAGATGTGCGCAACCCTAATTAAAGGCTACAGGAAGGTGGGTTAATAGGCTGGTTCGGATGATGGATGCGTAGAAAGCCCTTCAGAATGTCCTAAAGAGTAAAGGATCGATGGGATGGTAATCCCAGGTCTCTCGAGTGAAGGGCGAGCGTATAGGAATAAGATGGTTTCGGGTTGAAAGGTTGAGAGAGAGGAAAGCGAAGGGAAGATCGAGAGGCTGAATGGAGGGAAGGCGATGAGGGCGAATGGGAGAGATGCATTCGCCCGTGGAGAGAAAAAGGAAGGAGAGACGGGAGTGCAGGAAGCGATTGTACACTTAAGTCGAGGAAGTGAATCGAGAGGGAAGTATTGAGAAGGAATCCGTACAAAAGCTTCCCGTAGAGAGAGCTTCATCTTGAATTTCACCTGCAGAAATGCTAAAGTACCACACCTTTTGCAACGCATAAACAAAAGGCCTAAATAGAGGAGAATTACCAAAATCGCACCAGTTTTTAAAAATACTGATGTCACTTAAAAATGAGCGATAAAGTTAAAGTTTTATGCAACCCGACGTGTATAAGGCTATTTTCTCCTTTTCTAAAATTGATTAGGAAGTTTTATTCCAGCTTTAATTATTTAATATTGAACTTGCAAGAAGTGCGATTAAGGCAACGAGTTTCCTAAATCGCACCCAATAGTGTTGTTCTGTAAAGAAGAATTTTGACAATGGTTTAATTTCAAGTTTGGTCCCTGAACATTTTGTACATCCTGTAGTAATGAAAAAGAGTTTTATTCTTGTTAGTCAATATTTTGTCTTATAACTCCAAAGTTATTTCTTGTTTCATTGCTCAGACTTTCAATTCCGACAATGCCATAATTGAAATAGTTTAAGAGTATATAGCTGACATGTCAGGGAAATATAATCGTAAAACGGTCTAATAAAATCTTAAATTAAAAACCATATCCATACATGTTTACTCATACACAATGATTGACTACTTTAGTCTTCCTATTTACGGTTATAAATATCGCAACCACTTGCAATTAAGGTTTTTATTAAAGTGGCAAGCAAAATAAACGCTGCAGGTAATGAAAAATAATTTAACGCGCATTTCCCTGAGACAGTCTTCTGAAAATCCTGACGTAAGTAAGATAGTAAGGAATACAAAAATTAGCCACATATCCTTAAGGATTCAATATTCATCATTCGCATTTTGATGCAAACACAAGTTTTGCGACTCCTTCTAGTTCTCCTATTCAAAGTGAAAATATATAAATAAACGTATGGTAAACAAATATTTCGAAATTTTATGATCTTCCTCTTTTATAACCACTTTTATGACCACTTTTATAACCTTCAGAATAACTTTCCGTAAGTATTTCCGTTAACTCGGTTAAAGTTTAATTTCTAAAATAGCAATTTTACGCTGAATATTATAAAGAAAATGCTTATGTTTAGGTGGAAATAACAGCAAATGATCACCTGATGATGCAGCGATGTAAGGAAACCAGTCATTCATAAAATGAAAGTATTTTTGTGGAACCCACCAAGTATATTTTTACAGTGATACCAAGGAGAAGTGACATCAGGTTACGTTAAGTTTAAGAAAGTGCTTGTCTAAAGTTGATATACTAATTGCTGTTCCTGAAATGACAGGGATTATTTCCTTTGTAATCAACAAAGAGAAAAGTTTTTCGTAATGAATTTAAAATGACATAGTTAACTGCAAAAATCGATAACACAAGTAAGACCTCCAGAGCTATCGAAGAGAAAATTAAAAACTCAGACCTATATTTCCCTCCCAGTGGGAGTATCTTCATAAAACGAACAGCAAGATACTTGTGTAGGGAAATTAACATGAACAAACAGATAAAGGCAGAAATCTAATGGTTTAAACAATTTTTTTATTGTAATCTAAGTCGTTATTCATTAACATATCGCCATCTTTATCTATGTGTAAATTTTCCAAGAAGTTAAGGCCTGTATGTGAGTTATGAAAAAGTTTTAAGTCTGTTAACGAAATTGGGTGGTCTGTGTGGTGAATGCGTTTGGCAACACTGGAGTTATGAATTCTGCCATATATAAAATGTACTACAAGTTTCTTTAATCTAGTGAGTATTTTATGATTTGCTTGCCGGACGCGACATATTTTAAACAACTCTCTGAACAAGTAATACAATATATCCCAGATGTAACATGATTATCTACTTTATCGTTCGTACTTCCAAAAATTCCGATATCATTAGAATTATTAAAATATAGTAGTGAACCATTTTGTTTAAAAATCTTATTCAGACCTCTAGTTAATTTTGGAAAATAAAATAATTATATGTTCCTTTGATGCTCATTATATGCAAAAAGTGAATATATCTAAGAGAAGCTGCTAGTGGTTGTGCAGCTAAATTGTTGCTTTAGCTACCGAAGAAAGCAAGTATCTTCGATTTTGTTCACAGTTTTAAGGGTGGGATGAATATAGCAGATAATAAATAAATCTCACAGGAAATTGTTTACCGCATGAAAACTTACGATAAAATATCCTTCACTCCAGATTTGAACTCTTGTCTTCTCGAAGAAGACAATAAAGCCCCAAATAAGTGGTATTATTGAAAGGGGTTTTCTATCCACACATAGTATTATATAAGAGTAACCCAGTGTATTTTTATTTCCTGGTTACTGCATTTCTCTATAGCAAACAGATTCAGAAATATACGAGAGGCAGACGGGCACAACGTAAGTTACTTATAAAGATAAGAAATCGCAATGACCGCTTCAGAATGAGAGGGACGCAATTACACAGAATGTGGAAGAGGAAATGGGATGGGCGAGGGATTTGGGGAAAAGCAAATGAGAAAGAGAGGAGGGTTTGATCGGGAAGTGAAGGACTTAAGACGGAGAGCATCAGCGAATTTACTTTGCCAGCTCCACCGGAATAGCTTAAGGAGTTGAGGTGAGTGTAAAGTAAACTACACCGACGCTCTTCTTACCCCTTTTAAATCCCCTCTTTATCTTAGCCCTCTTCTCTGCACTTCCTCCTTCACCCCCCCCCCCCCTACCGCAAACCCTCATACGCCCTTTCAACGTATCCATTTTGTTTTCCGTGCTGATTCCACTGTTTACTAGAGATCTCGCATCGCTGCAGAGATGGATAGCGTTCAAAGGTTCCTCTAATAATCCGCTTCCATAAAAAAACTACCATTTACTTCTCTATTTATTTAGTATCCATTTTTAGTTTTGCCTGTAGTTGTGTATTGACAGCTTACAAGGCTGGCGAAAAGGGACCTTAACTGCCATTTTAATGGGTTTCATTTAACAAATTCTTTGTTTGGCTCATTTAATTCGTAACCTTTCAATGAATAGTGAACGTACGTTTATTTATTCAAATTGAAGTGGATTCTACTAAATAGCAGTTAACATATGTGCTCTGTTTCAGCGATTTCAGTCCCCCAATTGAAATCAGAGAAGGAAACTGAACGACCTTTTAACTCACAATCAAGTCTCTCTCTTTCGCATCTCAGTGAAATTCGTTCCAAACTTTAGTCGTAAAGTAATCCGTGGGGAAAGAATTCATCTGAATTTTAGATTTTGTTGTTCCTCTAGTTGTGAGGGAAATGTGCTTAAGTCGATTAAATTGTTTGCGTTGCAATGAGAAAAGGAATCGTCAATAATCACCCGATCAGAATTAAAAGCTCTGAAGACATTTCCATTCGCCAGCTTGCTTCTGTTGCTATAGTAACCTCTCGGAAAAAATATAATGGGAGTAAAACATCAAGATAAGGAAAACAGAGCCAAATTCTTTTGGTTTAACTATTGCTAATATATTGCTGGCTCCCTCTTCTACATCTATAAGCCGCATTTCAGCGTGTGGCAGGAAGTACATGTACCATGACTTTACCTCCCTAATCGATTACTTTTGCGTGTCGTTCGCGGAAAAAAATATTTTAGAAACGCCTTGTTCTAGCATCTCTTTCTCTGATTTTTCCCTCGGAACCAGAACGGCATATCTAACTGGGAGGACGCATAATATCGGCTACCTCTTCTAAGAATATATTTAGTCTGAGCTTGTTAAGTATTTCTAGAGATTCCCTTCCGAGTTCTGAAGCATCTGAGTGATGCTCACTGATTTCTAGTTACAATTTACTAAATTTATCACATTTCGTTTACCTTCTCTAATTCCGAATTACAGAGATTTGCAACTTTTACAATTATCGGCTGGGTAGAGGTTTCACTTCGCTAAAGAAACCGCTGTAACAACCGCTTCATTAATTTAATCTCCAAGCAGGTAGTTCGTAGCAATACTGGGTCATGAAAAGGCGTCCATTAAGCAAAAAGGCTAAGAAACAATGAGATACGGTCGAAGCGGCTTCGTTATAAAAGAAAGTAGGAAATAGGTACCACTTAAATCATGCTCACTATGCATATTCTCCCCAACTAAACTCGTTTTGCATTTCAAATTAAATTTCACATTTTTCTGATCACAGTTATCGTATTTATGGGTGTCTTTAGAACAGGAGCAGGCAGGCTTTGGTACGCGTGCCAAGTGCGGCATGCATATGTATTATATCTGGTTCGCGAAACAAGACCTTGCCAAAATATAATTTCAATTTCTTTGGCTTTTTTGCAAAAAACCTGCCATTGTTTCTCTCAGTTGGGTTTACATAATTTGCGTCATCGCTTACTAATAAAATATCAAGGTATCAAATGCTGTCCGCGAAGAATATTTATGACGCATGGAAAATGTTTTCAGAGATTTGGCCGATTTTGGCACGCACTTTCAGAAAGTCGCCCACCACTGCTGTCTTCATTTAGGTACGCAAAATCATAAAAAAAGTCACGCCTTTCTTCTCTTTTTCTAAATCACAGGAAAAGACGACAGTTACACGCTTGTTCCTCGACGCTGTGCTTATCATGCTTACCGTTTGGATCCAACATCAGACCTGGCAGCATTCATAAATAAAATATTTCAAGTACTTACATTAATTGAATGATTGAGAGCAGACGTTCTTAACTGAATCTTCACGAAACCGTTTTCTCGATATGAAGTGAATGTCGGTGTGTTGTGCGATATTTTGGGAGTTTAAGAAATGTCAGCAGCAGCAAAAGTTATGAAACAAGATTTAGGCGACTAAAAAGAGAAATGAAGACGATGGGGAGTCTATTCCAAAAGTTCGGCATCACATCAACGGTGAAAGAAGAACGGAGGCGGTGTGCTCGCTTAATGATATGAAAAATCGACCATCGGGGTGATGATCTTAGATTAAGACATAGATGTGAGATAAAATGACAGCCTCCTGGTTATTCGAAAACTTGGGTAACTTGTATTACAGAGTTTGAGGATGCCGAAGCAGATAGCGATGATGTCGTCTTTGTTTAGGCGTGAGAGAGGCAAACTTGGATGAAGCTTTTGATGCCGTTGCGATACATCGAAGAGTTATTCGCCGTCTTCATTAGATCTTAAAACGGTCTCTTATAAAGAAAAGTCGCCTAATGAAACTACCATGTCAGATCATGTCCCCCGGTTAAAATTCGAACCCCTTAATAAAGTAAAGGGGATTCTATTACGCTAATTGTGTTGGCAAAGAGATGTCATATTTATGGAAGTCACTTTTCGGAGACAATTTCAATAAGAGCCACCTACCGGTAATTCTGCTAAATGAAAGTCTTCTCCAAGAGATAGATGCGGTCATGAATTAGTAATTGTTCATTAAGACACGTACGGAATGTTATGAAATATATTTGGAGGTTTATTGATAACATGCATGATCTGCGTGATATTTTTATCTGTTGCTATCCACCACTCTGCAGGGTCAAATTTGACGGCAATGTACGCAGCGTATATAAACATACTTTTAGAACCTACGCGTTCGCATCATAAGAAATATTTTTTTAAGGAATTACAGATATAAAAATAGTGACATGACTAGGACTCGAACCCATGTCTCCCATTTCTTGGGCAGGTATTCTATTCTTGGGGTTCAGCCTAGCGGATTCTCCATGTTAAGCCAATTATCTCTCTATAATCCTTACTATTTTCTTAAGATTAAAAAAATAGGTATATTTCACAGAAAATCGTCGTTCTTAGCACATTTTTTTATTTTGGTGATTATAAAAATACTTATTAACTCACTGTAAGAGCAATTTCATGGTAGCATCACATAGCAGTAATACTGTATTCAAAGAGTTCTGATGTTATATTACTCGTTGTTTAACTGAGATTTTGCCGTAATATTCATCAACTTTTACATTTAATTTATCATGTACGCAGAGCGAAACATTTTCATGATATTCATTAAGATAATCACGTCTTAAGAGCGAATTCAAGTTTCGGGTCAAAATGACTCGTTGCGAGCAGTCACGCAACCACATTTCACGCGACTACTTAAGGATTAAGTGCAACATTTTTTAGCTATTAATGCTGATTTGCGATCGGAATTAAATGAAGGCGTTATTTCACCCCGATGTTATTTCACACAACTCTTTAGTGCTGCTTTATCTAACTGGCTCACGTTGAGGTAACTTTATCGCAACGAATTCTTTTTCTTGAAGTCACTTCAACGAGAGAGTGACGATATCTCGGCTCGCATACTTCTTTAAGGCCAGTTAAGTCTAAAATGAGAATAATATCAACTAAAGGTTTCTATTTGTGTGATATCGTGAAGGAAATATAAATATCTTCAGTGAAGATCCGTATTCAAAGATTTACTGCCGTCTACCGGGGCGATGCTGCCATCGCTCAAAAAAGCAACAGAATATATGTATATAGGAAATTCAATAAATATTTTTGATAATCGACGAAAATTCATTGAACGCACCATGTCATGGAATACCATTTGTAGTATTAAACGATCTATTTTCATGGATATTCACTGAGTTGAAAACGCGGGATCGCTGCGTTTGATTTTGTTCTATTTGCATTGCAGCGATTCAAGAATTTAGTGTCTCTTCTCACAGATTAACTGATTTAATTATCTCCGTCATTTAAAACTCTTTAGTTATTTCATATTCGTTATCTCGTTTAAACAGCTTTACCGAAAATCCAACTGCAAATGTTATTTAACATTGCTCATTAGCCATGTTAGCGGATGTGTCGGCTAAAATTGAATGTGTAAATAACATCAATATAAAAGTTTTAATTAGAGCAGAACTGCCATTTTCTTTGTAGTTTAATTTTGACTCTTTTTATGTGTTCCAGGTGAGTTTTCGCGTGAATGACATCGCGATTTGCTTATTAAAAGTTTATGACGTTAAAGCAAAGATGATTAGTCAATCAATCTTGAAATACGTATGAAAATAAGGAATGTAAACTAATGGCAAAGGCGGGTTTTCTGCATTCACGCTACGTAAAGATGAAATTTGAACTCAATCGATTTTAATATCTCACAATTTGCATCCCTACAAATTGTGTGTTTGATTTATAATATTTTATATGTTATTAATATTTTTTGCTTCTGGGAATACTATAATTTTTCGTCTATTAGATATACGCAGATAGAACAAATCGTTTATTAAATAAATAGATTATGAAATTCATTTTAACAAAATCTTATGGTTCAGTTAATTTTAAATTACCTCTCATAGTCTACAATATTTTCCATAATTGTCAAGTGAGTAAATATTTTGAAAATGGAGTTTTAAAAGAGAGGAATGTAATTCAGAAAATTATTTAATGGTGTTATCGCACTCAACCAGAAATTTCATTATCGGTCGAGTGTGTAATTTATAAAGATATTAGTTCAAGTATTCAAAATCAACTGACCATCTCTATTAATTTAACCGAAGCATTCAATATGATGAATTATAATTAAAATTATGTTACTAAAAACCCACTTATGTTAAGCATTTTACTGTTATTCTTACATTCATAGTTTTAAGGTGACTTACGCACGATTTGTATTAATCAGTTTTCATAAATTCATGGTTATATTAAAGTCATCATATTTTTTTCTTTTTATTCTAAATTCTAAATGCTATTAATTCTTCTGAAATCAGATATTTGCTACCAATCCTTAATGAGGAAATTAAGTTTTGGAACTTTCGTCGCTCGTTAATTGGTTGTCATTATTAAACCCTGCAAGTTAACTTAATTAAATGATTTCTTAAGAGATTCTTTCATATATTGGAGTGTATTAAAACAATATTGTTTAAAGCTGTAGCGTTTCGGTACGTTGACGGACATATTGAAAAATACAGAGAGCAATCCTCGCAGTCGTTGCATGACCAACTATTATTATTGTATTTAATATGTGTGAATCATGGTTAATTCACTAGATGTTTGCACTTTAGAGAGAGAAAGAAGATTTATCTCTTCGTATAGGGAGCCAATAGGACATGACGAACTATCCCCTCCACTCATCAAGGGCGTGGTAGAACTTTGCTGTGTTGCAACATTAGCATAAAAATATAAATTTAGTTAAAATCGTTTCAGATTTGATTGAAAGTAATGCCGGAAATAACATTGTAACTGATTTTAAGTTAATTAATAATACAACCGCAGAAAAAACATAAATACCACATTTCAAAGAAAATCTTGTCTTTATTCCGGTTTTGTTTGAACGGGAGCCTTTATTTCTGTAATTTAGAAAACAAGAAATTTTCTACATCAAATTCTGCTTCAAATCATTTTCTTTCCGTTCATATTATTAATTTGGCAGACAAACGTTTTTGAGGCTAATACTCAATAGAAATTATTGGAGAGGTCGAGAATTTTTGAGAAAATGTATCGAAGAAAGTAGTCGCCAGGTATCTTTCGTCTTATTTGCTCTGGAAGAAACTTCAAGCGGGAAAGTTTCGGAGAAAATAGTGAATTTATTGTCTGTGAAAATACAAACCTCTAAGTTTATAACTGACGTAAGAAAAACAATTTTAATTAGAAGGGAGAGCCTTTCTTAATTTCTTCATCTGGTCATATTTCAATCTATGAAGAAACTATTCTTTTACTACATTGACAATTGGGGATGAATAACGCAAGTGATGAAAATTTCACAAGGGAAACTTCGCGAGTGGGCTAGAATCTGATGTATGTACCTTGCCAAGAGACCAATTTATGTCTCTTTGAGCGATCCCAGGATTCGAACTTTTTCACAGTAATTCACTGGAGACAATGCATGCTTATGCGAGACGATTACCGATGTCTTTACGTGTGTCTTAAGTGCCAAATTTAGACCAGAAATATAGATTAAGTGCTATAAAAATTTTCATTTTTTTAGTGCGATAGTTTTGTTCTGAGAACCTGATACTGCATGTGTTTCCATCCCTCTTTTCTGTCATGAAGCGGCAGAACAGCAGTTGACGTCATAAAATAACATTTCAAATTTGGCGAAATATGCATCTTATCTCTGTCTCCCTTTGAGAAATCCGATTAGAGATAGACTATTAGGACCGCCCGCCACTATTCAGCTCATTTTCTCTCTAGCGTTCCTAATTGTGAAGTCCTGTTTCGTGCGAGTTGATTTTACTTGGTTCTTCATTGAGGTTTGATCTCATCTGGTGTTTTGTTTGAAATGGAGAATCTTAAAAGTTTACATAGTCAATCCAAGGAAGTGATACATAATGTGATACGGTACTTTGTAAAGGAAAAAGAACTTTCTAAACCCGTTCTACCATTTCCTAAAGCGCGCGAAGGGGCTGCTGAAGCTTGTGGAGTTAACTTAAGGAGAATACAAAGCATCATTTATGAAGGCGATTATTTTAAAATTGGGTTTGATTATTTTCCTTAGTGTAGTTAATCTTATTAAAATCATTTGAAATATATCTGGTACGATAAATTAATATGCTTAATAACTATGCTTTAGGAAGGGAGTCTGGTGAAACAACGGGAACTGTTTCTTTTTCTTCGCCATACAAAGTAAGGAAAATAATGGAAAAGCCTGTATCCCAAATGGATAATTTCCAGAGGGATGCTTTGAGAAACACCGTTTTAGGGTTTTATGACGAGGGAAGCTTTCCAAACCTAAATGAAATACTTACCAGACTTAAAGAGAAAGGTACTCACAACATATATTGTTACATAGCATAGGATTAAAATTACATGCAACAAATCATACAAGCCACGTTCATCAGCTACTGAATATAACTTAAACCGATTTATTTCAATACTATTAGACCTTTATGCTGGAGGACGCACCTCCTTGTGGAAAATTTGTAGGATATTGGGTTCAAATATAAAAGAAGGGTAGACGGACGAAAATTCCTCATGAAAAGATCTGATATTGTGAGGGCGAGAATTGACTTCCTGAGGAGGATGAAAGATCTTCGCAGAACTGGGGGAAGGCCAGTGTTTTTTTTGGATGAGACCTGGATTAATCAAAAATACTCCCACGGATCTGCATGGTTTGGGCCGAATAAAGGAGGCTTGAAAGTTCCTATTGGCAAAGGAGGTCGATTAATTATTTGTCACGTGGCACAGTGGGCTAAAATCGAAAATAGCTGGCCAAAAATAAGAAAATGGATTTTTTGAGCGCGGACTTTGAAACTTCGCATGGATATTCTTAAATAAATTCTGCATATAACTACCAAATCATTTACTTTCATTCCTGTGGATTAAAATTCTACATGAGGTCAAAGTTGACCAAATTTTAAGAAAAAAGCCGGTCTTCGATTTTTCACAAATTTCTTCAATTTCAAGCCAACACTAAACCCAAATAAGTAAAATCATCGGGTAAAAAACGATGCTGTATTATAAACCTACTGCTTATGCTTCATATTACTTGGTTTGAATGATCACGGTAGAATATTTGCATAGGTTATACAACAAAATGGAGAACTCATATTTTACTGCAAATTTTCACCTAAAGCGAGGAAAATAATAGTGATGTACTACGATGTACACGGGCTTACTTACACCACGATGTTCTTTGAAGCTTCCTGAAGAGGAATCTGAAATAAAATCCTGCGACAATTTGCGACGCCGATTTATATATCGAATTTTTTATTGCGATTCCGTATTTACTCACTAAAATGCACATATAAATGAGTCATCAGGGCATTGGGTGATTTTTGTTATTGGATGTAGCCTCACGACAATTAACGATTATACTTTCCTATCAAAAAGTCAAATGAAGAATACTTCTATTCAATATTAAATATCTGTAAATTACAATATTGCCTTAGCAAACGTCCCCAGTGGTCTAACGATGTTTTGACTATGACACTTTGTTGAGAGACAAAAATATCTTATCTGTTCAAAGTTTACCTTCTATGAGTCTATATCTTGGCATCAGAACAAAATTCTGCTTAGGAAATAAAATGTATAATTAACTTGTCGGGGGCATTTTAGAGAATCATCAACCAAATAGTGTTATTTGTAAGCTGGTATTTGATTAGGTAGTAAGGAGTCTTATGCGGACATACGAAACGTTTCCTTTCCCATGAAAAATATTTAACCTCCCACAAGTATTAACTAACATAATTAAGCTAAGTAATCCGTGTCATATTTTTGCAAAATACAATATTTGCGCAAGTATATTACTTCTTACTTCGTCATAATTTATTTCTCATTTTAGATTCTCTTTGCGTCAAAACATATTCAATTTAAGGTGTAATTGTTGTTATTGTTTATGCACTCTGTATGACTAATTGATTGCTTGACTGCTAAATCAAATTTAATTTAAATATTTTTATTATTGCTCCATATTCTTCGATTATTTTGCTTCTTAGTTCAATACTTTAAAAATTACAACTTCGGAAATCTTTGGTCGGATCTCAAAGTACTCGTTTGTAAAAGTTTGATCGGTTGCCTTTAATCCCAAAGGCGCCATGTTTTCTAAGGGAAGATGGAGCAGCAATTTGGATTGTTTCGAGGTAAATATCGAGAATGAACGATGGGAAACACTCGGATATGTTTCACAATGAAATTGATCGATTCTTGAAATCTGTACTTTCGGTCTGTTGGAGGCCAGAAGACCGAGTGAACTGAAAATGGAAGCAAGACTTGTCATCGCATTTCTTATCCCTTGTTCGCACTCGAATGCCTTTTCCCAACATCACGTACTCGCCTTCATCGCCACAGACGGCTAATGTCTTTGAGGAATTTTGTTCCGTCGCCGCTGATGACGCGTGTCCCGCGCGGTCAGACCGCCCTGACATCTACACGGAGGGGACAGAGATGGATGGCACTTGTTTCCCTTTACGGTCACCGGGATTTTCTCTTCCACACCCGGATTGCTGTCCATGGGCCTACGTGGCTCTCGCAGAATTGGCTTTCTTTCACCCAATAATATATCTGTCTCGCAAGGACCATTCTTGGCTATTTATTTATTTAACACGTCCTTCTCCTGTGTTTTGGGAAGAATCACCGTGACTACAAATAGGGGCAAAGAGATGCAAGGCTATGCGAAACAATAAGCACTGTAATAATCATTGTAATGCATATATTTATCTGCGCGACGTTAGTAATAAACCATATTAACTGTTAAATGGATTTTGCGTTCCGTTGAGCTTTTCTTTAAATTTCATCTTACACAATGATCGCAGCATGATCTCGAGGAGTAGAGGTGGGAAGAAAATTCAACGTAGGTCCTTATTTTTATAGTTTAAAGTTGTTTCCGAAACAAATTTGCAAATATTAGATGAAATAAATAGTAATTTAGTTAATATAGCATTCAAATTCAGTTTGTTTACGTTTCTGTGAACAAAATTTCAGTTTCCACAGCAGCTGCCATTATACAGTTAATTAATACAATAAACAGATCTAGCTCAGTTAAATGCACCGAAAATATTGTATTTTATTTTGGCGGAAAGGAAAGCTAATTCATAATAAATGTAATCGGAAAGTATTGAATTACCTGAAGAAAGATTTTCTTCCTTAAACCTTCAAACATTCTCTGGATATATATTGGATGCATCGATATACCATTATAATGACTGTCTTGAATATACATTTATCTAGTATTGGTAAAACTTCATAAGAAATACTTTGATGCGTTTTTTGAAAATTAGTTCAACTCCATCTCCGATGTCATGGAAACGAGAAATTTATGGATTAATTAAAGAGATAATTAACTATATCGATATTTTTATACAAAAATCGTATCTTCGGTTCGACTTCAGATGACTTAGAGCTCTTCCATAAAAAATGAGGATGAAATTCATTTTGATCAATTGTTGCGTTTTTTATTTGTTATATTATATTTGAAATAATGGACCTAAGAAATCGAAACAATGCACCAAATAAAGGGAATTTCTCATTTTAGTCGCGGAATATCGTTTTAGATTGCGATTAATAAATTGCGAGAATGCGGACAAATAATATCTTGTATTCAAGGAAAACGGTATAAGCTCGGATTCAACAATTGGCTTTGCCTTCATGGGGACAGCTTGTTTTCAACGCTCAAAATTTAATGAAATTTTCGTATATTTTATTAAAATTCTCCAAACTTCGAAGCTAAAGCAATAATACTCGACAAAAATAAGAATCTCTATTTCATTTTGCTTCTTTTGATGTTTCTCTTGATTTCGTCGGACTATTTTTCAAATTCTATTTACAAATGAAATAAACCTTACAAGCGATGGTTTATATGTATTTCTTATAAGATCACGTTTAAACTTCAGGCGTCGAACCGGAATGCTTTAGGGAAGGAAAAACAGCTTATTATCTGCGTAGAGAGGATAGTTAATTATCTTTAAATGTTAAAAATTGTCCAACGTACGGTTTTCCAGTTTTAGGCGAATGAAATCACGCACACATGTATAAAAAATCCTACTTTATTTATAAGATAAATGTATGCCGGTAATTATCATAACAGATATGGTAACTGGTATTCATTTTTAAATAAGATAAGGTTAATTTCTGTCCGTCATTTACGACGTGGGAGCTCACTGGCATTAATACTCAAGCCTGATATTTAGCAGAAATTGCCAATGAATTAATGATACATTATTAAAGTTAGTTTCGGAAGGTGAAAAGAATTTTGTGTAGTGAAATTATGTACGAATAGAAATTTGTATATTTTTAAGGATTTATTTTCCCCATTCGCTTTAATAGTCTCCTCCGTAACTGATTATTTCAGTTAGACTCTCTATTCTACATTTTGTCTCGAAAGTGTGCCCTTCTAATTAAAAAATATCGGAGATTCCTTGAAATTTCCCCTTTTCCATAGACCATAATAAGGAAATTAGCTTTTGAAATTGCTAGAATGGTAACAAAAGATAGAATATTACGAGAAAATGTAATCTCCTAGAGAAGGTTCGTGAATATTAACTTCTACGAATAACTTTTACTTTGGATCTTGAATATAAATATTCAGAACTCACTCAATTTTTCAAAGCATAAGGCTGAAAAATCTCTCTTTTTTTTGTAATAAACTTTTTTGTCAAGTGAAAATACTCCGGTCCCTTATTTTGTGAATAGCTTTTCCTTTCGTTTCATAAAATTACAATTTCATCTTCTTTCTTAGAAAGTTAATAATACGAATTTTGAAATCATTTTTGAATTTCAAAACACGCACATCTGCAAATACTGCGTAAGCCCAAAAGGGACACAAAAGCAACAATTTAAGAAGAATAATTTTGTCGTGTCTTATCTCCACATTTATTATTATTTGCTTTCTATGGACCTTTTTTCTTGAAATTTCTAAGAGTAAATTTTTAATGTATAGTACAAATTTATAAGGGTGTAGATGTAGCATGTCTATGATGTGAACAATTGTGTGCTTTTTCTTCAGCTGTAAATGTTGTCACTTTTTGAGTGTTTGCAATGGATGTTTTCTGTTTATAATGAAATTACGATGAAAAACAAGAATTACGAAAATGCTCTCAGGCGCAGGTTGGGAATCCATGAAAGAAAGGAGACTAGGCAAGTGCTTGATACATTCAGAGAAAATACATTTGCGGAGGACGTAATCGGTATTCTGCGACCCCTTTCTGCTACTTCGGTCGATCCGACAATGAGCGTAAAATAAGAGAAATAGATGCGAGGACACGTCGTTTTAGAGACTCATTGTTCCCGCGAACGATACGCGACAACAATAAGCTGAAGAGGTAACTCGAACGCTTGGTGTTTACACCATCTGCCACACGCCGAAAGGCGGCTTGCAGGGAGGGTATTTATGTATGTGTAGATTGATATTATCTTCTGCGCTTTGCACTTTCTTTTTTAATTTAGACCTGAACTACAACATTAATGATCGTAGCACCACAGCATAAAATGAAAATAGCGTCGTGTGCTTCGTTGTGAAGAAAAGTTCGAGGAAACAAGTAATGGTTCTGGGAAATGGGATGGGCAGGAATGACTACATAATTTCATCCAAGAAATGGCTGATCTCGCTATTTCCGACGTAATATATTGTCATCTATTGGACTGCGAACAAGTTTAAATAGTTGTCGGTGAGAAAGGAAGACACGTTTAGTCTTCTAGTAAGATGAACACATCCGTGGTGCGGAAGGAGCAGCGCCGGACCGCATCTCATGGAAAGCCGAAACCGGACGCCCTCTTTGCAGACTCCCTCTAGTAACTCCGAGGAATGCGTTCACTCCAACTAGAACTATCCTTCCGAAACTTTCCAATGAAACTTGACTCCATTTGGTTGCTACTCCGTTTACACTTAAACTCATCCTGTATTAACCTCGCTATCGGGAAAACCGACACTATTGGTAAAGAGAGAACGTGCTTCTCTCGCTGGCGGTTGGCTGATCGCGAAAAATTCACTTTCTGTTATAGAGGTGTGGAATAGTTTGCATTCCACAGTTATTACCTCCTTTTTCGTCTCCTTCTAATAAGTCGAAATTCAAACTACAGCAATCGATTACAAAACACTGACAGGTTTATATGCTTCTGTGGCCCGATATATTATTATGCAAAGCCTTACAGGTAGAACAATGTTAAGGCTGCAAGGATTCAACGTACTTTCCTATTTAGAAAAACCATATAAATAAAGCAAAAGACAAAATATACCATAATAAAACAATGAGACAAGTAGATACACTAAAACCCTTGCCGAACATATGTTACTAATACAGTTTTACAATGCTCATTCCGGAGTCCAATTTTTATGGTCATTCCCGCTCTATTGGGAGGTGTTCCTTATTCTATTCCTGATATCTGCTGTTTTCCCGTGAACGCGTTGTATATGCTTCCCAACCTGAAGAGTTTCCTTTTACTTTCTAAAAATTCCCTACCTATCTTTTCCAAAATTGTTGCTATACTTACAGACCTTAAAAATTATTATGAACAGATCGTGTCTCTATATCGCTCGCATATTTAGTCTATAGCACTACATTTCATTTAAAACAGAATTTTTAACAATTCAATTTGTATCGTTAAGTTAGCTTTACTGTGATATTTAGGGTCATACCATGTCTTAAAGGGGTCTCCGATAATCAGGTGGGTAGCGCGTTTGTCTTTGATGAAAGCGGTCCCGGGTTCGATTCCCAGTCGGAGCCAATATGTGCGATATGACCTCAGTTGTCGAAGCACTTTTATAAGTACTCATACGTCTAACGTTAAGATAAATATAGGCAACATTATCGTTAGTTAACATATGTCCAAATCCACTCTTAAATATTCTGCGAAGTTCGTTTGTCAGCCGTAATATTATTCTGTGTAGAGTAAATCGCAACGTTGGAACTTTTGAATCCTACCAACATAGAAAGTAAAGCCCTACAACCCCTGAGATCGGTACCTTCGAATGAAATAAGTTCCTCTAAGAGCAGATACTGCAATGATCACTATCCCCTGTTCCTCACCGTCTTCTGCATCCCCCAGTGCCGACCAGATACTGGTTCTTCCTCAGTAATCGCAGGAGGGGTGCCGCTAATCCCCTTTGTGACGCCCAAGGCATTTAGATCGCTTTATCCTCGTAATATTCCCTTCGTTCGTTATCCTCTTGATAAATCAACCGTGGCCTAACACGGAATCGCAGGCGTCACGTCCACACTCCCTTATTTTGACCAAATGGCCTTTGAGGGAAGAAGATATCAAGTGGTCGTCGCAACGGTAGGAAGGTCAGTTCTGAGTCACCAGGCGCGTCAGAGTGATCAAATGAGAGTATTCTAATCATAGTTAGAGCCATATATATTGAATGTGGTGGTTATTTATATAATTGAGATCTGGAACGAGCAGCACAGAGAAGAGAATGGAAGCCTTTCAAATGAGGTGTTGTGGAAAAAAATAAGTCTTTATTTGGGCAAGGTTGAGAGTTAAAGCCTCCTCTTCCATGTAACACATAATGATAATGGTCACGTGGTAAGGCACAAATGGAAAGGATTTAGTCTCGGGGTGGCCAGCCTTTAATAGTTAATGCATTAATTTCTTCGTTTTTATTTGAGATTCGCCATACAAACTGCAGTAATTCGCCGTAAACTATAAGAAATGAGCTTTTATCTCTTGCATGTGAGGGTATATACTTGTGTATTGTGTAAGCAATTTATTTTTAATTCCTCTCAGGAATCAATGCGCCTCTTATAATACGCCGCTCTCGGCTTCTGTGCTGTCGCTTAGTCACCCCTGTTCAAAACGTTATTAGAATGAAGATCTCTCTAGATATGAAAACAGATTGGCCGATGGGACTCATCTTTAGGTTTTTCTGACATCTTAATTGAATTTACGATGGAAGTTATAAGTAATTGGACACCTTGACTGAGTCATTAGAGTGCTAGCGCGCCAAGTTCTTAGGTTCGATTCCTGGATTTTTCTTGTTGTGTTATACGTGTGTGTCCGATTTTTCCAATAAAGATTGGCGATATGAATGGCACCCGTACGTAAAAATCAGCACCAAAACTAAGTTCATTTAATATAGTCTTCACTAATCATGAAAAATCATCAGACGATTCAAGTGATGGGCACTCAAGGCAAAGACGGAAATGAAGTGCAAAGAAATACGTCTTTAACGGTCATCCATTAGTGTCTCGTCAGCATGAGGACTTCCTTCACATTTGAACTTCCATTTTCACCACTGCGAAACCTTGCTTATTTTCTTCAAAATTTTGTCAATTAACAAAATGTGGACAGAGAATAAATTTACGCAATATATTTTGCTCATTGCGGAAATTTGCTATCTCTCAGGTGATTTATAATATCCAGTACATGAACGCTCTTTCTTTGATACATTTCAGCTCCCATTTATAAGAATCCTGAGCATTAAAATCCAAATGTGCGAACTGGCATTTCCCTATATTACGTGTACGAGTACATTGCTTCAAGTCTTTCTAATTCGCTCAATCTACGCTGATTGCTGATGACTGGGACCCACGAATACTGGCGCTAAATTGAGGTTCGACTTCCTGTATTTCGCACTCACACCAGTTCAATCGTGCCAATGACTTACAAAAACAGTCTGTTACTCCTGACACTCCCTGCATATCTCGCGAGTCCCTTCAAATAGACGGACTCCATATTTCTGCAAGCAAATTCCTTTCCCCACATCTTTATCTTTCTCTTTAGCCGTCGCATCGATAAAAGATTCCCCGCGCTTCTCACATGAGCGATGATATAGTCTCTCTTTTCTCCAGGAGGCAAGAAATAGGCCCGCAAACGATTCTAAAGATGGCGTTGGAATACGAATCAGTAAGACCGGCTCGGCGGCGAGGGGAGAGTATTTTTTCTTGCGCTGGGAGGCAAGTGAAGGCGGTGCATATTGAGTCGGAGTTAAATAGACATTGCCAAGTGGATGGCGAATACAAAGTAGTTTCCTTGTGGTTTTTGGAGCGCCCCAACTGTGATGGAAAACGTGCTCGGATTCCGATCTTTATGCTATTTATACACAAGTGTATGTGCGAACTTGGGTATGTATGTACTAATGTGGGTGAGTATGCGCACTTACACTCATGTATACATACATACCTAAAGTTACTAAATATGAAGTTATACAGTTTTCAGTAGACAATGTAGATTAGGGAGAGCCCTTGCAGCAAGGAAATTAGCAAAGTATTTGTACGTGGCGTAAAATATGGAATGTGTGGACATGAACACTTATAATAATGCTGGGCTTTTAAATAAATATATTCAATAACATGTGAATGGAATATTTTAGTACCGCTACTAGGTAGTAATTCGTAATTTGAACCATGTGACATTATCAGTTTGAAGTTTTTACGCGTAAAGGCTCTTGGTTTCGTTGCGTTTTTATTTGCCATTTGCATCAGCAATTTGCCATTTGCACAAGTAGCTTGAATTAAAATTACATCGTGAAGTTTTTCAACGATATTACAATAATTAATACGACAATATGGCTTACTAAAAGCTGATTGGAGATGAGATTATAAGGAAATCGTTTCACTCACAGCCAACTTTCTTGATATGTCCGTTATAATACTTATCTTAGTTTGGCTGGAGAATAACTCTTCACTTAGCACACTAGGGCCAACCCGAGACACGGGCGGCTGCCCAGGGAGCCGAAGTTTGGGGGGCGCATGATGACAGGCGTTAGTCGAATGTTTCGTGAAGCGTGTTAACTCTCGTGGGTATTAGTTTCTTTCATAAACCAATTAAATTGCACACTCAACGCTTTATAGGGACTTTTCCTTCTGTAATTCTTAG
This sequence comes from Ladona fulva, assembly GCA_000376725.2. Classification (NCBI taxonomy): domain Eukaryota; kingdom Metazoa; phylum Arthropoda; class Insecta; order Odonata; family Libellulidae; genus Ladona; species Ladona fulva. The sequence continues at coordinate 498,409 of KZ308295.1, read as the reverse complement.
GGTAAAATGTTACTTAACAATTGGTATTTGATCGTTGAAGACAAAGCTCAATTGTAAAAACGGCGCGTGTTTAAAGTATTCCTGTAAGATTTTTCGTGGGTGGAATTTGTATTATTTCGGAGAGTTTAATCAATTGATCGATTAAAAATCGATTACAGCGGAGAATTCGCTAAATTCATTATAAAATCTATACATTTTATCAAATGTTAATATTATAGTGATGATAACATTTTGAGCAATGATAGTTACTCATTACCTAATAAATTATAATTTATATTTTTTTTTATATTTAGTGCAACAATTCCCGAAGTAAATAAATTTGCTCAGTTATGATTAATTTACTTGTATCGACGCAAATGAAATGCTTTCATATACATCTCCGGCTGTACATCCACGAATGTGTATGGGCGTTGAACCTCGAATCGGTGTGCTCTGACAAAAAAAAGAGCATCTTAACTGCCCCTTTAGTGCAAGCAACACGCAATATAAAATGTTATGCTATGTTGCATATGCTTCAGGAAACTCCATATTTATCAATAGTCTCCGAAACAATACAACAAATAATGGGTGTTCAAATTTTTGTTACAACATCTTCATTATTTTCGCCTTATGCTCGTTGATAAATTACATCCTGGCCATTATAGCCCCAAATTGCTATCTGTATGTATGGAATTACATTGGTGTCGCAGCGCCGCGAAACTTTTCCAAATTTTTCCAAGTCAACAGTGGCAATTAATTAAAATGGGCCAAACAGTTTGATAATATAGTGCTTCTCCAAAAGGAGCTTCGCCTCATTCTCTTGAAGATGACGTCTGTGATCGCTGCGCATCATTTGTTGATGGTATGTATTTGTCGTGAAATGAGCCATCGGAGCCAAAATGTGAGGTCGTAAAAACTTACATTAGGAATTTATTTACGTACTATGGCATTAAAAAATAAAGATAAATGCAGAAATTTGACCAGTTGTAACCAATTTCATTTTGAAATGCTTCGGAGAAAGATAACCATGCACTAATTCACGATTTAATGTAAAGGAGGTGACTCCCGAAACTGGTTTCTGGAGCCACCTGATACTAATATGAATACATCGAAACTCGGTATTCGTCACAAAGATACAGGGTGACAAAATTGGCCAATTTTTACAGAAATGTATATCCTGAGATATTTCGGAAAATCTTTCAAGTTTGCTGCGACGTTAAAGTTGTCGGATGAAACTTGTGGAAAACCAATTACACAATATTTAAGAGTTATTTCTGATCTTTTGATTAGTTATAGCTTTTGCGCTCAAAGATAAAACTGCTCATTTTTCGTAACAAAATGGCAGACACCTTTTTCGGCCAATTTTTAGATAAAGTAAGGAAAACAACCAGGAAAGCAGTACCAAACTGTCAAATCTCTTATACAACGTCAGTTTATAAGACGTTTATATACGTCAGTTGTTTCGATTCACCAGCTACCCATTCACAGTCTAAGGTGTATGGTGGATTTTTCGACTGCGCGGCATAACCCGGCCTCCCCGTATTCTAGTCGCGATGCCAATTCGGCAGTCATATCATCTTTTTAGCTATAATCACGTTATATTTCGGCTGAAAGTGCTATAAGCCTATTCCACAGTAAGTTTAGAGTATACTCGGAAATTTACATCTCACATATTAGCGGAGTAGAAAGATAAAAGATTGCTTCATGCACCTCAGAGTAGTATATTTGTTTATTTGCACTGTTGTCAATTTAATATTCACATTTACATTCCGATGACCATCTTTACTGTCGTAACAATGATAATTGACAGAATACCAAACGAAATTACTCTTATTATAATGGTATTATTTCAAACATTTTACCTGTGACGAGGATAAGCCCTGGACTTTGCTATCTTTCTCCAGAGGTTATTATATTCTCCTCGGCTTAAGGTACGACATAGTGAAGAATGTATCTTTCATTTACTTTCATCTCAGTTTTGTTCATGGCCATGGTACATAATATGAAAGCTCCTGAGGCATCTGGAATGCTAAATAATGGCATCGATTAAGATCTCTACTTTTTGCTACGAAAAGTGAGATTGGTAGAGTCATTGTGCTTCACTTACGTGGACTTGTTCCGCTTATAGCATTCTGGCTCAGTGAAGAAACAATTTAAAACTACCTCACTCCTCATTTCGTAGTCGCCTCAGCCGCCTCGCCATAGTTTTTCGTTGCTTAAGGTGGAGGGATGAGGTTCTAACCAGCCTTCAGGCTGAAAATTGTAGAGACAAACCATATCATGAACAAATTATAGTATCCATTTTATTTTACTAATCCTACAGCTTGTCTCATTTCTAGTCGATCTTATCAGAACACAATCAACATATATGTCCGTTACTAAGATGAACTTAGTAAAGGTAATAAGAGAAAAAACCAGTCTCTGTTTGAAAAATACACTTTAACAGGCGATGGGTTTTCACTATTAATAGTCATCTGGCTTCCAGTATTTAAGTAGCTGAAACATAAAAATACTTATTTTTGAACTGAAACTCTTATTTTCCCTTATTACTCTAATCAGAATAGTAGTAGTAGTATTATTGCTAAAAGTGCTTCGACAGCTGATGTAATTTCGCACGTAGGTTCCCACCAGGAATTTAACCCGGGACCGCTTTCAAAGATCAGAATACTCTCACCCCATGCGGACAGTTTTCAACTCAGTCGTTGAATAACTTTGGTGATAAACCAGACCACGCCATTTTGTTCCATCAAGGAACGTTCCCGTAACAGTATTTCGTGACATTTTTGGCAATTCAAGACAAGTTTTAATTGCTTTGAGATGATCTTTAGCATGGAGATGTCCAGTTTCCTACGAATAATTATACTTAAATTTTTCCGCACTTCAATTTTAATTTGCATCTGTAAAGCACCTTCCTGTCATCCTGAAGCCAATGTTACTGCACATTTGGATATCTCTTAGGTCTGAGAAACTTTAACTCCGGGTTATGAATTGTATACACCTTCTCTAAGAAATACTTTCTCCGTTTCCTTATTTAAAAATCGGGGAACGGATCTCAGTTCTTCAGAGACATGAAAAATGCACTTTAAAAAAATATCAAATATTAATACCAAACCTGTATTAAGCTTTAAACGAACAACAATTTGACGAGATACTGCATGACAAACTCAGATGAATCAAACTATATTAATATTTAATTACGGAAAGTCTGAATTTTATTTTCATGTACTACTTTTTGAAATATTCAAAAGCCTATTTCAGTGCTAGATATCGAATATATTACACATTATGAACGTTCATCAATTTCAATTGTCGATTTTTGAGTAGTTATCCTTATTCAATTTTTATTCATTCCTTACTTTAGTGGTAATTATTGATACTAGAAATCGATTTCAAAGTTCTGGGTCTTCCAAAAACTATGCCCACACTATTCCAGAAATGATATAGGTTCGCACTCGCGTTACTAACTATTTTTAGCATATCTCTTTGTTACTACTTACAACGGGAACACCAGACTTGCGTAACAGGGATTTGCTGGAGACTTTCAGGCTAGGTTCCCTGCTTTAATATAACATATAATTCATCGACTTTTGGCACCAACAATCCTTTGTTTATGCAAAATTGTCATTGGAAAATCGTAGTTAGGCAACCACAGTGTCGTGAAATTTTACATGTAGGAAAATATTTTCTCTCATTTCTTTGAAAAATTACTAATATTTTCGCCAATAAATTTCAACTTCTAACTTTCGAGAGAATATCAATCGTTTTCGTTAACATTTATTCAATTATAAGTTAGATAAGTTCTCTGTAATCTTATCTATAGACGGTTCTCAGCTATACATAGGATACACGATACAAAAGTAAGTGAAATTAAACGAGAAAAATATGTTCGAGAAATATTGGCATTGTTATATTAATATTTTTATCCGTATTTTAAATCATCGATCTTTAAACGTAGCACTTCTCTACCAGTATTTATTCCCGTCCACAGTTAATTTAATGTCTTTTAAGTAGTATATCACCTCAGTGTCTTCGTTGGATAAATGGAATAGGTAGAAATAAGCATTCAACTTTACTTTCCTTCAGTTATTTATATTATAGTAACAATTTGGGAGGTCGTTATAATAAAAACAATTGAAAAAAAAACATTTTTGATCCCAAGAGCAGCAAAGGAAGGATGGTGGCAAGAATTGCAAGAATATATTTTTTTATGTTTTCATTCTATCTCCAACTTGATTAATATTTAGTAGTGAGGGTCTAATTTTAGATAACATGGAGAAAAACCATGCACACTGCAACGCATCACTGAATATGGTGGCCGATAGCTGGTCATGCACCAGTCCATGGATACGGATTGCGTTTACCAGTCTCCTCAACTCCCTTTTTCTCATATTTGCTGGGACATTTTGTATTTTTTATGAACATTTTTACTTGCCGGAAAAAATAAACGTCACACGGCTGACACATTGACATATATTTTGGTGATATTATTTTTAGTGTGTATGGAGGAAGCATATTCAGTTAAAAAGACCTAGTATTGGATCGCTGAATTCGTTTGACCTCCCCAAGAGTCTACTATGAATAAAAATTAATTTTTGCGGACATAATCATTGAGAGCCTTGCTCAAAAACTCTTTATATATGTCGGATGTCAGCTTGCCAGACTTGGAGCATGTTACATAAACGGTTTTAATTAATTGAGTTAACTTTTTAACTTCCTGTTTAATTCTCGGGCCGAATTTGCCAGTACTCCCCTGGATACAAAGATACACCTTCGGCAATAATTTTCCAGATAATGTCTTTGCGTACTGCGTGGTATAAGAATGGATTATTCTATCGATACTTCCTAAAAATACTTCTGTTCTTTTTTCTACCTCAAACGATAAGGTTCGACGCACATTGATACCGTATTCGCATCCTGTTTGATCTGTATTGATCACGTAATCTGGATCGAACCTTTCAATTAACAGACTGGTTTATTTTTGAAAGTTCTAAGCTGCAAGAATCACATTATTCATTGATACACAATCCCTCTTGGCGACATCGTTGGTGGCGAGGCGCTGCTTTACTCTTTGGCTTCTTTTAAAATCCACCCAAGACGCGGAAAACTTGGATTCATCCGAAAGGAATTGAAAAGCCACAACCATAGCCCACTGCTGCAGAGTCCTGGTTGTGACGTTTTTGCGTGACGCCCTTCCAAAAATTTATCATGAGTCCATTCCTCAATTATTGAAATTTTTTCCACTTTTGATCCACCTTGAATTATATCTCTTTCCGAACGATAAATGGTGTCTTTCCTTTCCAGCATTAAGAAGCCCCTTTCTTCTTCGCACTGTTCTTGCAGAATAGCTTCTGATAACTCCCTTTGGAAGAGGAAGAGCCAATACTCAGTTAACATATATATTATCCAGCTAAAAAAATGTTTTCGCTGCTTTTTATTGATATCCCCTCAGGTACACAATCAGTAAAATTCAAACACGACCAAAAGAAATAGATGCTGCATGTTATATCTTGCTAGTAAGGGATACTGTTATTTTTTTGCGAAAGTATATACAAGTATTTAAGCATTGGGGGCTGATGGGTAACCGCTTTGCCTAACGCAATCATCATATCTAGCAACAAACTTCTATCACATCTGGAACAGCTTGAAAAAAATTTCTTAAAATCTCCGCCATGTATTTCTAATGGGAGAATTTTGTATCGGCCTGGCGTACTGGAATACTGTCGTCATCTTTAAAAAGACGTGGTTTCGAACCCGGGAGGCAGCGGTAAATTTCCGTGATGTGAAACGAGATTTTTCATTTCCCAAAGTGAAAGGCGTTTATCAAAATATGCAAATGGAGACGGATTTCCGTCACACTTGGTTTATTCGAAAATTAAAACGGTAATTTATCATATCTATACCGTTTCTTCGAATTTTATGCTCGAAAATGTCATTGATAAGTCATTTACTTCGAAACTGTTTTAATATTTCTTATTCCTCGGGATGCGGTCGTCATTGTTGCTACCGATTCAGCTATTGACGTAAGTAAATACTGGAAGGGTCGGAGGAATTGTTTGTTGTAGCAACCAAACTTTATTGATAGCAACGTAAACATTTACTTAATTTGCTTCAAAAATATAGCAAAAAATCGATTTATTATGTCTAATTTGCCGTGAAATGCAGATCGAATACAATATTCAATGATAAGAAATAGAATTTGGTTCTTCTGCTACACCCGATTTCGTTCGGCTTTCATTTATAATTAAGTTTCACAAAAGAGAAAAGGTCAGCAATTTAACGAAATATGGACTTTACGGGCATTTTTTTCGGGAAATACTGACAACAGATAAATAAATATATACACGACGACGTTTTTTTGTAATAGATGCTTAAAAACACCATCCATTACTTGAGTCAACCCTCATTGAGAGAGGCAATGATCGAATCTTACCGAGCGTGTACGAGAGAAGGAAAAAATGAAAAATATCTCTTCCTTTCTGAAAAAACAAAAGCGATGAATGGCTCTTCTTTTTTCTCAGCCTCGAGAGAGGAGAGATTGAAGACGTGAGTTATGTATCAAGACATTTCTCTTTCCCTCGCTGCATTCTCCACTTTCTTAAGCGCCAGAAAAACGGCATTTCTCAAAGGATTTCTGCCGTCGCAATTGAGCATCTTCTCCAATGAGATCCCTACGGCGCTTCCATCTCGCGGACGAGAATCGATCTAACGTCACGATCCCCATTCAACGTAATCACTTCTCGTCAGGAAGCGGAGATGGCCGTGGATTCCTCTTCTTAATGGATTAAATGTATGAAGGGGCTCAATTTGGACATCTGCTTTTCCTCTCATTATTTCACCTATGACCTTGCTGGTGCTGCGGTCATCCTTCACACAGTTGGGTGTTCTCGAAAAGGGCCCCTTCGTGAAAATGGCCTTAATTTCGGTCGGTGAGGTTAATGCAACATGAAACATTTGACGATCGTACCGAAGAGAAAAGCATACCCTTCCACATACCTTCCTTAGAACTAAAGAAGTGTAATGGGTGTACTATATGTGTTTCCCTGTTTGGCAGGGTGTAGTCGTATTTCTTAGTGTGCATACGATGTTTCATCCATGGTTATGGATCGCATGAAAACTCGGCTTTATTTATATTTGTAACCTGCAGGCCGCCAATGGCGTATGGTAGGGGGTATATTAACACATTTCCTAATTTACCCCATTAGATTCTCTGATGCTATTCGGAAATAACGATCAGAAGTAACTATCTGTTTTATCTATTAATTCCTTGTAACGCTCGGCCGTCGCCTCTCGAAGATCACGCAGCTGTTCACCGGAATGACAATATCCATTATTTCACCTAAAAATTCTGGACCGATGAATTTTTGGAAATGCTTTCGTTGGTAATCAGTTCTTCTCTCCGCTGTGAAACAACCAAACACAGGAGTGAAACATCCTCTCGACGCTGTTCTTCTTCCATTGTGAGAAAACTCGGCACCCATCTCGCGCACACTTTCTCATGTCCAAAGTTTTAGTCGATATGCTATGTAAGGCACTTTTTGAAGTATCTACAACGTCTACTAGCTCGCACACTTTCATTCGACGGTCATCTAACACCCTTTTGTGAATTTTCTTCACCGTTTCTTGCTTGGTCACCTCATTAGGTCAACCACTGTGATGGTCGTCTTGGCAGCTCGTACTTCCTCGTTTAAACTCTGCCACCTAATATTGTTATGCTGTAAATGAAGGAGCAGACTCCCCTAGAGTAGAATCTAGCTCGGCTTTGATATTGGTTAGACCGAGACCTTTCATTTAAAATTATTGAATTTATAAAATCACTGAGAGCGTTCAATTTTGATGGCTGTCAATCTAACACTAAAGACCATAGCGCCTTGAAACATCAAACGTAAGCTTTTTGAGGTCAATACTTTCGATCAGAGTAATCTTTTTGAACGATAACCACCATCTGAGTAATCTTTTTCATCCATCTGTACGTCATGTCGGGTTGTTCTGGGACTACCCTCGTACTGTAGTTGCTTTTGATGAACTTCCTAAAGATATGTAGAATCCTAACCCAAAATAGCGTTAGAGGACGTGGCATAGTAATGCTAACAGCAAGGACATCCTCCGAAAGGGTCAAGGGCTCGACATCAGACTGCTAAAAATATCTCTAAGTAGAAATACATTTTAGTTTTCTTTTAATCGTCAATGCTTTTCCCCAAAGGACACAAGCCTGTCACTCGAGCAATAGTTAGATGCTGTGAATTAGCAATGTCAAAAGCATTAATTATTACAGAGTCCTCGGTTTCCGGCTCTGTTTACTCTTCTTGTTAGTTAAATTTCGACAACAGAAGATAAGATTAGTGTAGGCCGATATTTACTACAAGCTTTAGTGATTAGACGAGTGTATACTGCAGTAATCCCGCCATCATTTCCGTAGCTGTTAGCCGAAGTTATCCGTAGGTTTCATTTCCATTTGATCTATAACTCCCAGGATTCTGACAAAGGCATAATGTCTTACAGATCTCCCAGATCATATGAAATTGTGTGAATTGTAATCCAGATTGTATGAAAATATTTTAAAATTTCCGATAATGATATACTCAGGATGAACTTCAAACAAATTAAAATAAAACATACTCCCTCTTTGAATAGTAAAGATTCGTATTTCTAAAGATCTCATGGGGTCTGTACAGGCATTTAAAGCTACTGGTGATACTGCTGGTGGGAGTACATCAACAGACAGTGCTGTACATCCGACGGCGAGGCAGGTCGCAAGAGGTCTCAAGTGGACTGCAGTGTTCTTCGTTGTTGGTAATGTATGATTTACTTTGAACAAGTTTTGAATTATAGTTAGGAGACGCTTGTGCCTCTCTTTCTAATTATTAAAATCAGAGAGAACGACTTGGGAATGAGGTAAAAGTGGCGTATGACAGCTGTCCTCAGACGGAAAAATGGCTCTTCAGGGCGCTAACTACAGCTATTAGTAATTACCACTTAATCGCATACAGAATATGGTGCATTCAAACAACTGGAATCATTAAAACAATTTCTCTTTTCCGATGCAATCTTTTTCGCGAAATAGGTCACAAACTTAGAATTCCTAGCATCTTGTTTTCTCATATTTTTATCTGGCTTACTGATAAACCAATTTCACGGAAAATGCGAGATATTTTTCATGTTCTCAGAGATGCGTTGCTTTTATCGATAAATATGTATGTGCCACGCACCCAACTCTATCGGCGGTGAAAGATAAAGCCTAATGACATAAAAGTCGATTTCTTATTTGTCAGTTTTTCTCCCCTTTATCGTCTATTTTAGTGCTCTCTCTTCTACTCTTCATACTCTTCTGTATATAAAATTATTGTATTTTTAAAAACACAAACCGCTGAAATGCCCATGGATGTTGGTTCTCAAATATGCGTCCCTTAAGATGTAAACCTTCAGAGAAGAAGCTTTCTTCCTTTTGGTTTTCGTCAACCCAAGGAATGAGGACTGCGCATTCTCAATTTCTTCGTTCAAATAAAAGCTCTTTTGTCCCTCTGTTCTGTTTCCTCCATTCCATTCGCGTCCTTTTCTTCCGATACATCATCGTCCTCTCTGTGGAACCTCCGAAAGAAAATCTTTTTACGTCACTTCTGATTCCTTTTCATTACTTCCAGTCTCCCTCCTGCAGCCTTAATGTCGCACCGCATAGTATAAAATAAAAGAATAAATTCGCCTTCCTTATCTTCCTGCGTCTACACCGGGTGGTGCACAAAGGATGAGTTTGGCTTTGATGGGGATTTCAATTTGCCGCCTTCCCTTTTTTGTAATGCCGATGGTCTCTTGCGTCTGAAGGTGGCACCCGCAAAAGGAAGTCCGCATCCTTTCTTATAACTGTCCTTGTAAAGACGCCGTCACACCCCTTCTCAAACACCCCTCTATTTCCACGTCACATAGCATATTGGGTAAATCGTTTGTGTTTTCGCCCCCTCCGACCACCATCTTTCAACTGCAAGCAGGGCTGCCAACGCCGTCATTTTGATCCGATGCCCTCGGGTTTAGCAGCACTACCTCAGAATTTAGATTTGGAGTACCGAAAATGTCTGCAGAACAGAATTCTACTTCTTCGTCATCCGGTCCATACGAGGGCAGTGTCTGATTTGCTCGTTGCAGTTCGGATAAGTTCTTTTAACGTCCCTCAGTATCATTTGTTCAGATTGGCAAACCAGGGCAATTTAAACCGGAATCGTTGTTCTTCCTTCCCTTGCGCTATGAAGTGAAGAATTCGATGTATATCCTCATATCTTATTACGTGTCCGAGATATAATAATCAGGGCATGAAACGAACCGAGAAAAAAATTAATTCTTGAACCCGAAATCCTTTATTTATCCCTCTCCGATTTTTGGTTTCCTGCAATGCTAATTTTACTTAAGTGTAATTGGAGGAAGGTTTACTAAACTGCGATCACCAACCAACTGTAGCTAAGGGAGCAGTTGCTGCTAAGTTCTTTAACTCTCTGCAGTGGCGGAGAGAGGGGGGGCTTCAGGGTTAAATCCCCCCCAAATAAGTTTAAGTTCTGTAAGAAATATTTCACAATCGTGTTCTCCAATTTCAGAAAGATAAATTACTTTGCCATATAACCGTGTAAATCTCCTCGTTTTCTATTTTATGTTTTCAAGGGAATTTCTTTAAATATTAATATTAAGATGCATCGTGCATGCCTATACACTATACTCTAAGGTAGGCATCTTTTTGTCCTCTTAACTGTCTCGAACCCCCACTGAAGATATATCCTGACTCCCGACTCTGTGTAATTAGTTAATTAATTAAGGTACTGAATATGAAAAAATTGATAAATCATATCATATGAAATGCAAATAAAGAAATGATAAATTAAACTTTCATAGGAATATAATATTAGAATAGTCAAAGTGAAAAGAAAACGGTGCAAAGCGGTTCGATGTTGGCAGAAAGAGTGAAACAGATTCACAACCGGTATTTGTTTTTGTCGTTGAACGGGAACAAAGTCGAAACGAAATATATAACGGACTCATCTTCTCAATCCAATTGGCTTTGCGTAAAAATGTGGAAAAGTCGATTCAATAGTCCATTGACGTCTTCATTGGTCACGTAAGCAACCAAACTCAAAACACAGATTAGAAATGTTTAAAATGCAGAATAAAATTCGGAAAAAACATTTACGTCCTTTTTCTACAGTTTTATGGAAACAGTATGCTGTATGTGCCAACTTATTAATATCGTCACATCTTTGGTATCAAAACGAGCCTCTATTTAATTCATTCCGTTCTTCAATAACTGCAACTCGTATTGTCACAAACGACTGCTCAAGATTTTGTAAATTCAAAGATATTTTGTTTGGCATTTAAGCAGTTAAACAACGTAAATTGCTATTATATATTATAATCCTATTATAACCTGAAAAAATATAAGATAAATTATATATTAGAACTAATATGTCAAATTTGACATACTTTAATGTAAAACTTTAATGGTTAAACAAAATGGTAAAGATGATACAAAGGTTTCCGGAAACATACTAAAATTTAAAAATTGGAAATTTGCATAACGTAAATATAAAAATTATGCCAAAACAACCGATTTTTTATTATAATTCAATACCAAATATGTTAATTGGTTTCACATTTGAAAATAAATCAGTGAGATTCATGAAACCAGTTACAATGACAACGTGTTAAAATGGTCTTATTATATCAAACTCTTGCGTTGCAGGTTTAAATCCCATCCTTAATAAGGTCCAGCAATTGTTAACCCAAACTGCATTCATCTCTCACTCCCACTGGGAAACCTTTTCTTATTGTCTGCTCCTTTGATTCGACTTACAGATGAAGCGAAATATCGGAAACGACGATTTCTCGCCGATGGGAAGTACGCCTTAAAGCCGTTTCTCTCTTTCCCGTGAGTGTGAGGGAAACTTCCGTGCAATCGGTGATGCCAGTCATACTTAAGTCGGATGCATTCTGACAACTTCCATTTTACTTAGCTTTTCTCGCATTTCGGCTCTCTGTTCAAAGTTCTTCACCAGATGTTTATCTGTAATTCTACAGTGCGACCTGAGCGAGAGAGAAAAACAGCCCTATATCCGGGGAAGTTTATACAGTCAAACCTTGGATTGCTAGCATAATTCCTTCCGGAAATGTGCCCATAATCCAAAGCACTCTTATGTCAAAGCGATTTCTCTATGAGAAACAATTAAATTCAGATCATCATGAATTGTTCCAAAACATAAAAATATAGTACACATAATAATAATTATAAAGGAAGTAAAGATCACGTGACGCTCGGCAAACAAAACAGCGCATACGTACTCCAAGCTCATATTGCAACACCTCGCTCGTGTATCAAGTAAGAATTTATTAAAAATATTTGCTCATCTTGCAAAAAAATCGCAAATTATCCACTCGCAGACAGAGGTTTCACTGTAGTCGTTGCGAATGGTTTCGTCTAAAGGCCTAGGAACTTTAAGGCAAATCGGACCTCCACTCTTATCCTTACCATCCGTATTGTTCCGACAATGACTTTATTTTCCCCTCTCCCTCACCCATTTTATGTTTCTCCTTTAAAAAAAGTTGAGTTTTACTAAATGTTTGAGTCCTATCTTCTTCGCTTGCAGTGCAATGCTATTTATTATCCACCAGAGGTGTTATCTCCAGGGTTGAAATTAATCGAAGTTTTCGAAGAAGTTCGAAGCCTAGTCTATATGTGCGATTGCATATTTAAATACGATTTGTTGACGAGAGGTGTCGATATCCGAGTGCGTCGGAGGTTAGAGGTCGATTGAATGAAGAGGCGCGGAAAAGGAGCTGTCTGCTACGCGAGGCGTTGATGAAACGTCGTCGTATAAGCGAGTTTTAGGCCGCGTAGTCAACTCAGATTTGTTCGCTTAAACTGTAATTTGAGTGTGTAACAGATGTTTACATAACATTACATAAAACACTATAATACTATTACGGGTTCTGCAACTATATTTCGATGAATGGAATATTTTTCGTTTTTCTTTGGTACAAGAAATAGAATAAAGTATCTTTCACTTACTCTGTCCAACTCTTGTACATGCTGTGACAATAGGAAAGCATTTGAGGTATGAGTGAACCTGAATAGTGGCATTAATTGAGGTCTCTTTTTATGTAACGCTACGGTAAGAGTTATTGATAAAGATATCGTGGTTCACGGGTACGTGGACGTCCACTAATTCCACTGATGGCATTCGGGCTCATTATGGAAAGCATGATACCTCACTCCTCATTCGCCCTAGTAAATTGTATTACATTCTCCTAGATATTCGTACTCATAGCTAACGGTAAAGGGGATGAGGTTCCAATCAGCCTTTGAGCTGATGCTTATCAGACAGCTAAGCAAATAGCAAAAGAAAGCTGAGCAAAACAAATTTTCCCCTAAGCAACTATAAATACAAAAAGCTACAAAAGTTCAATTTTAGCACTATAAAACACAATCAGCCTGTTGTCGTTTAAAGGAGATGAGACTATGTAATTTTCCACAGGATTTTAATACAGACACGACTAGGAATTAAGACCAGCGAATGATCATCAGGTGATGGTGCCGATGGTGGTGATGGCGATCATTCGCTGAAACCTGTTCGTGTCTGTATTAAAATCCTGTGGAAAAAGTACTAAGTCTCTTTTCCTTCAAACATGGAGTATTTCCAAAAACATCGCCAATGTCTGTGAATTGTATGCTGTGAACTTTAGGCATGTTGACGATTAATCAAACAATCAAGCTGTAGTACAACAGTTTCACGTTCTGCGGGCGTCGTAAGAATCCTCCGCCATTCAAAAATGCCGCCGTGGAAAATTCGTATTGTGTGACTTTCGTTGGGTTGTATATCTTTCATAGCGACATCAGCCACTCTTATTCCCGCGGGAGAACCGCCCTTAACCGCAGAGGCGATGCGGAACCAGAAGAAGGGTTCTGTAAATGCGAAAGACCCTTTGTGTAGCGTCACACCGCAAACGGCATGCCGTAATGCGGGGATTGTCCCCGAGAAGATGCCCTAATGAATTGCAGTTTGTTTAGGAAAACTTTCCTTTTGTGTCCGAATGTGCTGAGCGAAATCTAAGGGGATCATGTGATTAGCGAGGAAATATTTTCCATTTATAAATAGGAAGTCAGCAAAGTCAGATCTTCGATATGAACGGAAATTCGCTCATTTTTACTGCAATCAAGTATGATTAGACTGAGAGACTCTGAGACTCAGGAGAGACTAGACTTTCAACAGTAGAAACGGTGAAATACCTTGGAGTAACCCTCACTAATAACTTAAGCTGGGGTACCCACATCCATAAAATATGTGGTCGAGCGCTTAGAAAACTTGGATTTGTGAAGAGAATTGTCGGTAGAAGCGATGAAAAAGTCCGTGAGAGATGTTACGTTGCGTTGGTCAGGCCTCACTTGGAATATGCGTGTAGTGTATGGGACCCTGCGGAGAAGTGTTGTATTTGGGAATTAGAAAAAGTGCAACGGAATGCGATACGGTTTGTAAAGAATTGTTACGACAAGACAGTGAGTGTTACGCAAATGCTTCAGGACGCGGGATGGGAATCTTTAGAAAATAGAAGGCTTAGACAAAGACTAAATCTCATTGATAAATTTAGAGAAAGCACGTTCGTAGATGATGTAGCTGACATAATGCGCCCCCCATGTTACATAGGCCGTTCAGACACTGCGAGAAAGATCAAAGAAATAGATGCTAAAACGAATCGATTCAAGAACTCATTTTTTCCATACCGAAACGCGAAAGTAATCAATCTTGGAAATAGAGTCGTATTGTATGCACCCCCTGCCACACGCCGAAAGGCGGCTTGCAGGGTACTAATGTAGATGTAGATGTAGAGAAAAGTTTTTATTGCGATTAACATAGTAATAATCGGAATTCGGTATCCTTGGGATGTTCTAATCACTTGAGATTCAATTAACCATCAATTTCAAGATATGATATGAGCCCCCTCTTAAGATTAAACTTACTGCTCTTAATATCAATATTAACATTTTCTAAGAATTATATATAAATGATTAATGAAACCAGTTACAATGACAACGTGTTAAAATGGTCTTATTATATCAAACTCTTGCGTTGCAGGTTTAAATCCCATCCTTAATAAGGTCCAGCAATTGTTAACCCAAACTGCATTCATCTCTCACTCCCACTGGGAAACCGCCTCTNTATATATAAAGGCGATACGTTTTGTGAAGCATTTCTATAATAAATCAGTGAGCGTTACACAGATGCTTCAGGAGGCAGCATAAGAATCCTTAGAAGTCAGGAGATATCAACCAAGGATCAATTTACTGGATAAATTCAGAGTAAGTACGTTCAGAGATGATGTAGCCGATACAATTCGTCCAACACATTACATAGGTCGCTATAATTCTGCGAAATAGATAAGGGAAGTAAATGATAGAAAGAATCGATTCAAGAACTCATTTTTTCCATACCGAAACGCGAAAGTAATTAATCTTGGAAATAGAGTCGTATTGTATGCACCCCCTGCCACACGCCAAAAGGAGGCCATAAGGGTTCTTATATAGATATAGATATATCTTGGAAATAGTTTGGTTTGAACCAAAGAATTTCGCATATACGGTATTAGTTGGAGTATGCAAAAATTCACTAATCATGAGGAAAATAAAGAAAAGGACAAACATGAATTGTAATTTGAAAAAGACGGCACTAAAAAGAGAAGAAACGAGAGAGAGATGAAGGCATATCATCCCAACATCTCCCTACACATCCTTCGAAGTCTAATAAACCTCCTGCAAGGGTGAATGATAATCCTAACAATTTTTATGTCTTTATAAACTACTGAAAACCTTCGAAGGGTTTGTGTTGCTTAGTAACTGATCATAAACATGCACTTAAGATTCTTTAAAAAAATCTCCAATGTACCTTCTACAAAAAATCTTCAGCATCTTCAACCTCACAGCATTTATTGAGCTCTCGAGACAGCTTTCAAAAGTAGCTTTTCTCTTTTCCGAGGCTTTCAGGTTCAACAATGGTGTTTTCACCATTAACTGAAATACTTTATGCGATACTGCGATGATCCCTTTGAATTTTTATTTTGTATCATACTAAATTCTTGTTTTGATACAAACGGAAATGGACATTTTATTCACACAGAGACGTAAGGTTTTCGGTTATAACTTTTATGAAAGAAGAGAAGACTTATTGATAGCGATCTCGGGCTAATAATCCATACGCATCGGTATAGATAATCTAATAATAATAATAATCATATATATATAAATAGCAAATGTCTGTCCAACCGTCCGACCCCCTATTTATCTAAAAAAAGGGCTTGATTTAGAGATCTGACACAAACTGCATTGTGTTTCTATGCTGAAACCCGCAGGAAAACTGTTCTCATTTCTGTAAAAGCCTGGGTTCGAACCCAGGAGCCCATAATACGTTTCCATAAGAGATGAACGTAAAGTATGCTTTCTTAACCTGCAGAGGTTGTTCTTTTACAGAATTAAATTAGAAAAAACGGTCCTACGAAATTGGGACGAGTGTCACAAGAAAGGAAAATAATCGCAAAATCGCATTTATTTTATATGAATTGATATTATACAGTGACCTAAAGGTAATGAGGGTGATTCCATCCCAAGACATTCGTCTTATGATGAATAAATATATCAGTAATGGTACGATAATCTTCGTCGCATTCTTCCGAATTTGAGAGATAGTCCTGGAAAGAAATAGAGAGATAGATTACGGTAGATAATATATTAATGACTGCTTCCCATGTTGCCTAATTCCCAAATTACATACAAGGAAAAAATTGATATATTTCCGTCATCCATACCATCAACGATAATAATTAAAAATAACATTGTTTTATAGAGAAGAAATAACGGAAACTGCGCGATGAAATATCTTGCACTATAGTAACACCTGAGATTTCCTTTTACACTAACTGTAAGTAACATCAAAGAACTAACAGTTATTGGAAACTAAAATTCCTCAACTCCTTCTTTCTTTCATGAAGTAAACAGTATTAGAAGGGTATTCGATACTCAAAGCTCACATCTAAATCCAAGGGGTGCATGCACCATGACTCTACTTCCCTAATCGGTTACTTTCGCATATCGTTATTGGAAAAAAATTCATTTTTGAAACTATTTGTTCTAGCTGTTATTTCTCTGATTTTCTCTCGGAATCAGAACGGCCTATGCATCAGGGAGGACGCATAATATAGGCTACATATTCTGCGTAAGTACCTTTTCTGAACGTATTAAGTACATTTATCCATTGTGTATATCTTCTATCTTTTAGAGATTCCCATCCTGCGTCCTGAAGTATTTGAGTAACTTACTGATCCGTCGAAACATTTTTTTACGAAACGTATCGCCTGTTGCTGTACTTTTTTCTAATTCTCGAATGCAAGACTTTTCAGCTGGATCCCATACACTGCGAACATATTCCAGTTGAGGCCTGACCAACCCAACTAACATCGCTCACTGACTTTTTCTTCGCTCCTACCGACTGTTCTCTTAACGAATCCGAGTTCCTTATGCGTTCGTCCACATATATTACGAATGTGGGTACCCCATGTTAAGTTATTATGGTTATAAACCCATGATGGTTAACTCAAGATATTTCACCAATTTTACCATTGATACAGTCATCCCTCGGAGGCTGTGCGAACAATCATTTGCATTATTTTTCCTTTCGAAGAAATGAATTGGTGAAAACTTGTCTATATTGTGTTCCAATTGCCAATCATCGCATTTGATGATCGCAATCATCAAACCATTTCATTATTTTTCTAAATCATTCGACAGGGTTAATCTATCATCCGAGCCTAACCGGTACATCCAAAAAGCACATTGGTTGTGATCACGTTCGTTCGCTCTCATTCCGTGCGAAATTGATCGACTTGGTGACCTTCGTTGGAGGGAAATGTCGAGGTGTGGTCTCAGCCGATTCTTCGAAGGGGACGCAGCATTAACCAGCCGAAGATATATACAGAGTGGGCGGTGCAAGTTTTCGCAGGGAAGAGGGAGTGTAAGTAGCGAGCGATAGGGGAGGATCAGAGGGGGCGGAGTGCGGCTTTATTGCCGCTCTGGATCCACTTTTCATCCCGCTCGCTATATTGCATTTTCGATGGCTTAGTATCCCCGCGGGAGGCGATGGGGGAGAGCCCCGTAAGACGGAGGATCCGAACGGTGGGGCAGTTATGAGGTGTAAATGAGGGAAGTGCGGCGTAATAAAAACGGGGAGGGGGGCTTTATGAATAGGGGGAGGCACGCGAAAAAAGGAAGCGCCTTAATGCGCGGTGTCTTGGGGGAATCGCGGCGGATGTACTTTTGCAAAAACGATGGCGAAGAAGAATGCGAGAGACGCGAGGGATGATGGGAAAAGAGGAAGACGTCGGTTTCCAAATTTGATTATCAAAAGAAAAATGCCTGTCAGGGGGATGCGGGGAGGGAATTGTTCCTTTAGACCGCTAAGGTATCCGCACATATCCATCGGTGGTATTTGAATATTTTTTATGACAAGTGTGTGTGTGGTTCTTTGTACGTTTCGTTTACATACTCGAATATACTCGTATT
This sequence comes from Ladona fulva, assembly GCA_000376725.2. Classification (NCBI taxonomy): domain Eukaryota; kingdom Metazoa; phylum Arthropoda; class Insecta; order Odonata; family Libellulidae; genus Ladona; species Ladona fulva. Next base: position 479,859 of record KZ308295.1, on the reverse strand, counting down.
CTAAATCTTGGTTAGTACTTAAGTCTCTTCTGTATTACAAATATAGACAGAGATGTTTGACTGAAATATAGAATTTAAGAAATTAATGATTAATTAATAATTATGTTACGTTGATGTAATATAATGTCCATATCAATAAAATAATTGGATAATTACCATTAAATAACGGAATGGCTCTATAAACCTAAGTTTAAAAAGTGTCCCTCTAATGAGAATTTTTCTCAATTCACCAATGAGGTAAGACATAAATTCTTAGCGTCCATAGACTCTTTAATTTTTAAACACTGCAATAGATTCGATACCCTGAAAAGGGATGCTCAGAAGTGCTGAATGAATCACAGGGTCTTAAATTTGGCTTCCCTAACACGTCAACTGCCGTGTTTTTCACGTCGAAAATGATTTTTTTAAATGAACTCAGAATTCTGAGTTCCACTGGTAGACGAAGCAAGAAAAAGTTTGAATTTAATTGATAAATATTTTTATTCTGAGGGATCGGTGGTTAATAATCAAGACGCATTAAGACACCTTTCTTGATCATGTTTCTCATATTTTACATCAATCATACACGACACTTAAGTGCAAATATTCCATAAAATTAGAAAATAATTGATTGGAATGATTCCCATGTGTATAGAAAGCACATAATAAAGTATATTAACGCCATCTTTAAAAACCGTAAACTTGGACTGGGATATTTGGAATGCATTTCTGAGTTTTATAATTGGGAGAGGCCTGATCAATATATATTTCAAGATTTATGGTAATACAATTTGATTATGATAATTTTCTAATTTTGGTTTGGTAATACTAGAAGTAGATAAGTGAAGCTATACTGATCCGCAGAACAGAAGGGAATAAGAATACTTAAGGGGGCATTAGGCTGAAAGAAGGGGCTGGCTTATGAAAGCTTTCTTCAGCAGTTCAGCAGTTTAATTTTGATTTTCGAATGGTGTCTGAATGGAGGTGAACATAGAGGGTGACATAGGTGTAAACACGAAACGCATAGTACTGAATGTTTGATGTGATATCTACATTGCGAATATGAGGACATTAGCGCAGAATAGTGGTTGGGTCAGAAGGCGTTGTCAATACCAGTGATGACGCCAACACGTAAGAATGTAAATCGTTTTCTTGCAGCTGTCCAGTTGCATTAAAATGCATTCCAACTGAAACATTTGTAACTGTCTCTATCCGTGGCCTTATTTTTCCAGAATATCTCTTCATTCCCCTGCTGCCAAGATTCAGGATCGCAAGAAGAATGAGTTATTTCACCCAAAGTACAACCCTGAACAAATATTTGCGTAGCTTCTCTTAACCGTTCGCCACTTCACTGTAATTTTTCTTCCTCTAACGAAATTATATTTGAATGCTTGTCACTGTTGTGATAAACGTCGCTCTCCGCTAAACAGAAAATGTTTTCATGGATGTTCGGACAAAATGATTAAAGATGCGCTGCACTTTTTTTGCGCGTGGAAGAGCGTGGGAAGAAAAATACACGTATGGCAAAGAAAGGAAAAACCCCTGCGATATAAAGATAGCAGATCCGGAGGAAGAATCAATGGGCCGTGAAAGACAGCTCTTTTGCAGAAGACGGAGTACCGAAAGCACGAGGAGAAGGAAGGAAATGAAGTATGGAGCCAAAGTATCTCCTTTCCGCCAACACATGGCGGGACGAGTTTCTATTTATCGGCCGAAGGTGGGGCGGCAGACGGTGGTACACTTCTGATTTTGCTGAGGATGAAACGAAAACATCCTTTCAACATGCATAGTAAAGTGTTCCTGATTATATGTGTGTGTGTATATATATATATATAATATTATTTCCTTCCGTTTTAATCTCTCTTCTGACACCACATCTCAACCATCTTGTTCCGCCGGCTGGTTTTCCGAGATATATTTTTGTATCATCTAGGGAAAGAGTTGCAAATAAATCACAAGGCCACAATGTTTTGTTTAATATAAACTTATTTGCACAGCAATAGCGAAAAGTATCGTCGCAATTTACTTTTAGAGTACAGGTTTAGTATCCGTAACCCGAAATTGCGAAATCCGTAACATTTTATGAGCTCTCCTCTCAGTAATGTGTTTAAAAAAATATATTTGTGTTATTTAAACAACGGGAATGACACCGATACCCAGAAATAAAAGAGAGACTTTGACAACGCTTGGTTAATGACACTGATGGAAATATTTAAAAAGTTCACTCCATATGAGGTTTCTTCTTTATAGAAATTCCGAAACAACTTTGGTCCAAGAATTTCGGATTAGGGATACTCAGCTTTTATTTAAAATAACTATAAGTGTCCAATTTTGAATAAAAATCTTCCGGGGATTTTTTATGGAAGGAATCTCAGCTAATTTTTGACGAGGATAGAAGTAATGACAATTTGGAATTGTCTTGTAAGCATTGTGAATGTGGAATCTCTCAATTCAACTTCATTCAGTGGAAATTGTTACATGTAGTTGCCTAATATTAATCAGAATTACTGCTAAAGGCATCAATAAATATTTATCAGCAATATTTCATCAGATATATCGTCGAATTCGAGCATTTTGATGGTTTCTTTAAATATAAAGAAGGATGATAATTTATTTCCTTCTTTTCCTTCACCAGTTGTTGCAAACCTTTGTTTAATTTCCTCCCACATATGTCAATAGCATAGTTCCTTTCAGTCTCAATGTCATCAGTTAAGGTTCAAAGTAATACTCCTAATTTCGGCAAATTTACTTACCATAAATGCAACAAATAATTTACATTTACAACCATTTTTTATCAGAGTCACTATCACTTTTCATCATGTAAGCACCCACTAGAATTGAATCGCTCTCTAGTGGTTCAGGTAGGAGAAATCAGTTTGTAGCGAACGTGTATGATGCTCCGTATTTCTGATCATTTCTTCAGAATTCTTTCTAAGCACGATTTAAGGAATCTAAAGATCGGTTTTCACATATATTGTTTTCGTTCTGTGTAATTTCTCAAAGGTTTTTCTTTTTGTTTGCTGTTTTTATATTTGGATGAAATCCAGTAATTCTCAATATAGACAAATATGCAGTTTTTACCACTCCTCATATATTCTTCATTAGACATTTTTCTAATTCTGTTAACTCTTGTTCATAATTATAGAGGATTTTATTCGTGTTATTTCTAATAAATTGACGAAATTCGGATGTCCAAGACTATACTTGACGCCACGTTTAATCTATGATTCCGGACTTAAGTTTCTTTCGCGAACGACAAGATTTGGGAATCAACAGTATCAGTGAAATTTTACATCGATGTATTTCTAGAAAAAATTTCTTTATTTTCAGGAAAAGCAGTCTTCAATTCTTATTTAAAAAAGATTGCCCTTTTTGATTATAATGTCAGCTGTTGTTAAGTCTTTATATCAGGCGAATTTAAATTTACGTTAAAAATGGCTATCGCGAAGTTTAATTAAAATTAAAAGTGAAATGAATTGGTAGATAAATAAAACTTACATAAGTATTCTACCTATTATTGGGTTAATGTGCCCTAGTATTCTCCACTAACCTCTATTTCCTTTCCCTCCCGGTAACCCACCGCACCCTTAAGTATTTAACAACTTTTGCCTCTGTCTTCCCTCTGCTTTTTCCCTTGTTTTTTTCCCTCAATATTATTCTTTAATAAGACCTCTATTTTCAATATTTGGCCCACCCATTTCCTCTGTCGACGTTTAATTAAATCAATTAAATCCCTCTCTTCTCCAACCATCTCTAGCACCTCTTTGTTTGTTTTTCCAACAGCCCAACTCACCCTTTCCGTTCTACGCCATACCCACATCTCGAAGGCCTATAATCTTTTGATCTCCTGTTTCCGTAAGGTCTACGTTTCACACCCGTACAGCTATACACTCCACACCAAGGATTTTACCAACCTTTTCTTCGTTTCTTTGTCAAGATCTCTAGTCATCAGTTCCCTTTGTATCTCGGAAACCTCCTTGGTCAATGCTATTATTATTCGAACCTCCTCTGTACAACTCCCATCCCAAGAAAGAACACTTCCCAAGTAAGAGAATTTATCCACCTGTTCTATATATTCCCCATCCACCCTGATCGTTAATTTGGATCTCTTTTCCTTGATAAATCCCATTATTTTGTTTCTCTCACGTTTATTTTCATTCCGAACTTCCTTACTTTAACGTTTAGTGTATCCACTAAAATGGAGATAAAACAATAACAATGAAGAATACCTTTATTTTCCCTATATTTGCTCATAATTTTTCATACCACATCATTGTTCAGAGCAACCTTCACTTGTCTTCGCACCGTGACTCTTTCCTATTCGACTGGCTCTTTACTTTTCCTCCAATCGCAAGCCGTCGAATTATTTTTCCTGCCTCAGGAAGTAAAACGAGGAAAGTCTGCCTCCGTAGTCTTGCCTCTGACCTCCACTTAACACCGTAAAATGTAAAAGGAGCACTAAAAACAGGAAATAGGACATAAGAAAGTGAGGCAATATCCTAAGGGTGCAGCAATCAGTAGGGCGACAAATATTTAAATGTCGGAAAGCGTAAATGGCTTAAAATGTGATAGTTTAAAGCTGCTTAAGCGATGACCAGGTGTTGAAGTAGGCTGATGAAGTGTTTGAAAGTATCCCCAAGAAAGCTGTAGTCGGGATGAGTAAAATGAAATAACAATGGAATAACGTAAATAATGTAGCGCGCAGCAGCAACAACCGATGCCAAGAATACAGGAGTCATTTGCGAATCGAAAAAGTCATTAAGAAACTCCGCCTCAATCCACGTTAGTCGAAGGGATGCCAAATCTCCCACAACGGATAACTCCATTTAAAAAATAAGAATTTAGAGCAATGAATTGTGGTATTAATGACTGTGTATTATAATGTTTAGTTATAATGAATGAAATATTTGAATTATTTTATCTGAACTAAAACTGAGAGTAATGAAAACCAAAATAGAAAACTTGAGTAACAAACGTTTTTGAATTACAAACGGATGACGTAAGCGTAACCGAGTCGCGTAATTTAACAATGATTTTATGAATAACGCACGCCAAGTTAGTAGCATCGGTAATCATTGGACGAAAGGCAACAATTAGTACTGCCGGAATGCAAGCATAGACAACAATCGACGAATCGAACAATCGACAATTCTTATCCTTCTTAGTGATCCAAATTCGTAACATGTTGGAACTTTGACAGTCATGAGGGACATCCCAAAATGTCATACAAACAATAAATATGGAAGCAGAAACTGCTTTTGTCAGTGCTAACACTCTTGAAATGTTGATTTCAACCAAAGAGAGCTAAATTAATTTACGCTGCTCATATTGGAATATAGATATGAACAAATGAAGAATAATAGTACGTGACGCTACAGTCTTTTCATAACTTAAAGCTCTCTGTTGGTGTTCATCCGATATTACAGCTTGATTAAGTTCCCTCGTTTGCTGGAAATGTAATCTCAAAAGATTAATCGCAACATTCTGATTGTAAATTCGGATAATCCGAAAACTTTTCGCGCCACCAACTGGGAACATTTTCCGCCCGCGGGAGTGAGAGTAGGAAATTCTCGACGGTGCTGACCTCTTCCGCGACAACAACGCCGTGAAAAGTAAAACGGGGCACAACACGGCACGAATCTTCAACTATTGCAGTCTCTCCGCCGGCAAGCCCACTTCCGGCGGGAAGAGTGGCGAGTATCTTAACAAAGTTTTCTCCTTTGAGAAGAGGACAAGACGCAGGCCTGAGGGGAGAGGGCGCCTCGGGAGTCCTCCCCAAAGTTAAACATCATTAACGCGCTCCAGAGTAAGGGGGCTGAAGCACCGCCACCTTGTTTACCGTTGTAAAAGGTAGTTTTGTGTGCGTGTGCAATTTTGATGTCGTGTTCTCCCGACCGACGACACGAGCGCGGATCGCGGGGAAAGAATACGCGTTAACCTTCCTTTGAAGGGAGAGTACGAAGATCAAGTTCAGACGGGAGCGTCTTAAATTAGCGTTGAATGGGGTCTTTAGTCTATTGTTTTCAGCACTACGCACAATTGATTGCCCCATTCAACCCCTTAGGGATGTGATAAATTTTGCTTCCGAGTAAATTATGAAGCCGAGACCTTTCCGAGAACTTCGTGCATGCATACATTCATACATACACAAGGATGCGGCCCCTCCGAAGCGAATATCTCTTCCTCCTTGCATATGTTGTTCGCAAATTTATTCATCTACATATTATAAGGTCAGAAGACAGCCAAAGGCTGAAAACTGCTATTTATTCAGATTTAAACGAAATTATGCAGCAAAAGTTAACAATAATATAAGTAAACGCTGCAAATAAGACAAAAAGTCGAAATAAAACTAATGGACGACTTGAAAGATATCTAGTGATACTTGGTTGAGCTTATCCATGGTGAACATAAGGAATAAGGATTGCGGGCATAATTAAATGTGCCCGTACTCCGATGTACTCGTATATCAAAGCGATCTCCCTCTAAGAAATAATGAAAACTCAGATGAGTATGATTCGTTCCAAAGTCTTGAAATATTCGTATGCATAATAATGATGATTAGGAAAGATATGATCACGTGACGTTCGGCAGACTAAACAGCGTATACTATGAATTGCTCCCGTTGGAAGATCTCGGTTGTATATCAAATTAAAATGTATTGAAAATGTTTGCTCGTCTTGCAAAACACTCGCAATCCAAGTTATTTGCAGACCGAGGTTTGATTGTAATTCGGCGTCAGGAAATTGCCGAACTGCCGGACAAAATATGCCGATTAATTCGAAATTTGTCATGCAAGAGAGGAATCATTATTAGTGATAAGATAAAAAATCGAAAAATGGAATGGAGGAAATCCAAAAATAGCACAAGGAAGAAATGTATGGTTGTGAATAAAACCGAGAAATAAACTGAGATAATTGCCTTGCCGTGTACAATAAAAGGAAAGTATGAAAATATGTACGAATGTGTTACATGAGATAAAAAGGTTCTCAAAGGTTAAACATGTTGAACATTTTGTGAATTAATGTGGCCAATAATTAGCCCACCTCGGAAAGTAATAGCACGTTTAAATTAGGTCTATTGGGTTGCATTTGAAAGACCTCATATTTCCGCACATAAGGCGATCTTCAGGTAAGACGAGGTATGAATTTTGGTCAAAGTTTTATAGTTTCAGTATATATCTGTCGTATAAGACGACCGCCAAACTATCAAGTGGAAACAGTGATCAGATCATTCAAAAAGTTGCGGATGGCATTGAGGACGATTTGTTATGGGACGACGAAGCGGATATCGACTTACTTGGAGAATGGGATACACATGACGAGCTTCTCAACAACGAAAGTAGGGACGTACTTGACGAGTTATTTCCCTTACATGATGAATGTGGGGATTTTAAATACATTGGCGAGTTATTTGTTTTATTTTATGATGGTTTCAATTTACATATATTTCAGTCTAATTTTTTTGTATCTATCCTTTAACTGGAACCCGGATTTTGGGAGCATTTTCATGATTCAACTATCGCCTTATCTGCGGAAATATACGGTATGTATCACGGACGAACATCAGACTACAGGAAACCCGTAGTTAAAGATTTATGCATTATGTAGCCCTAGATCTTAATCTAGATAAATGCTCTGTAGTAAATTTCTTCGAAAGGAAACAATTGAGTCAGAACCGCCCTTACAAAATTAGTGGAACGAATTTAAATTTAGCCGATTCAGTAGAATATCTTGGAGTCACCCTAACCAATAACTTAAACTGGAGCACACACATTCGAAAAATATGCGGTAAAGCAACTAAAAAGCTCGGTTTTATAAAGCTTATTGTAGGTAGATGCGATGAAAACGTTAGAGAGCGATGCTATTTCACGTTAGTTAGGCCCCATCTGGAATATGCTGCGAGTATATGAGACCCAGCGGATGAAACGTACTCTCGCGAACTCGAGAAAGTGCAGCGTAAGGCGATACGTTTTGTTAAAAAGTGCTACGATAGAGAAGCAAGTGTAACGCAAATGTTCACAGACGCAGTTTGGGAATCCTTGAAAGAAAGGTGATTAGAAGCTAGGCTGCGATTGTTAGATAAATGCAGATGAAATACATTTTCGGATGACGTAATTGGTATTATGCGACCCCCCTGCTACTTTGGCCGATCCGACAGTGAGCGTAAAATAAGAGAAATAGATGCGAGGACAAGTCGTTTTAGAGACTCTTTTTTTCCGCGAACGATACGCGATAATAATAAATTAAAGAAGTAATTCTACTCTTGGTGTTTACACCCCCTGCCACACGCCGGAAGGCGGCTTGCAGGGTACTTATGTAGATGGTAGATGTAGATGTACTACGAATTAAACTCTCTATATTATTACATCTATCTTTATCCTGAAGAGATAACTTGAACGCTTGGTGTTTACACCCCTTGCTACACGCCGAAAAGCTGCTTGTAGGGTATTTTTGTAGAAGTATATGTAAATGTATCTACGTATGTAAGGCATTCATATCTTTGGTTTGTCAAAGCCAAAGTTATAGAGAAAATTCCAGGTACATACTACGCTAATGTCTTAAGTGTGTACATCTCTATGTGTACTCTGTAAGCCACATTTCGGTTTTTGGCATTGGATGCATGCACCATAACAATACTCTCGTAATCAATTACTTTCGGGTATCGTCCACGGAAAAATTAATTCTTGAAAAGTTAGCATATGTGCCTTTAGTTTTTCTCTCACGGTCCTTGTGATAGGAATAACTTAAGAAACTCCGATTCATTAAGAGAATAGTCAGTAGGAGCGAAGAAAAAGTCCGTGAGCGATGTTACGTTGCGTTGGTCAGGCCTCACCTAGAATATGTTTGTAGTGTATGGGATCCTGCAGAAAAAAGTTATATTCAAGAATTAGACAAAGTACAGCGAAAAGCGATAAGATCTGTTAAAAATTGTAACGAGAAATGAGTGAGTGTTACTCAAATGCTTCAGTACGCAGGGCGGAAAATCTAGAAGATAAAAAATTTAAACAAAAACTCAATTTACTTAATAACTTCAGAGAAAGTACTTTCAGAAGATAAAGCCGATATTATACCTCCTTCCTGTTACGTAGGTCATCCTGATTCTGAGAGAAACATCAGAGAAATAGATGCAACAACAAATCTATTCAAAAATTCATTTTTCCGCTAACGATACGCGAAAATAATCGGTTAGGGAAGTAGAATCATGGTGCATGCACCCCGTGTCACAGGCCGAAAGGCGACTTGCAGGGTACATGTGCAGATGTAGAAGGACGCGCAGTGTCGCTAGACTTTTCATTAGGTCTGGCGCAGCGGATCCTGATTTCCGCATCGCATCCCTCTTAAGGCCGCGTTCCATCGATAATCAAATTTCAAAAGCAGCTTCTTTATCTTCCTCTGCACTCGTAACCATTTCATCGCTTGCGCCTTCCAATGTTTGCATTTGAAATCCGCAACTCAGACTAACTCCAGCTCTTTGTGTCTCTAAATTATACATCACTGTAGGATTTACCACGATTTAAACTTCTGACTACGGAGTAACATCAAAGTCTGCTTACTCGCAAAAGCTTAGCAGTAAGTTAAATAAATACCACTGTGCGCGGTACTGTACTCATTAATATTTATTCCTGCTTTAGCGAGTCTTAAATTTTTATTCCGACGCCGATTTCGCTAATGATCGTATTTCATTCGAAATAGTTTTCCGGAGACGGAGGTTTCCTGCAGCGGAGCTTAATCCTCTGAAGGGAAAAGGAGCACGTGTTATCAACAGAAGACAAAATATATTGAAATCCGGAAAGCATCGAACTCCTATAATATCCTTTGAAGACCATTCGCCCAAATGATCGCTTATGAAATGGTTCTCTTATCCCTTTAGAAATAAAATTGGGGCGGATTTCAATTCCGCTGATTCCTTCAACTTTTCATAAAATCCTTTTCGACGGTCCCTTTTTCCTCATTCGCCCTCTTCCCCTTTTCAAAGCATATTTTATCTAAGCACGGAGTTGACATCGAAATGGAATGACGTACTTACACAAAGAATTAGGTTTGAGAATCTCCATTTAAATCCATTGAGATTTTCGTTAAGCAGTTGGACTTATCGCTGGGAAACCTGGAAAGTAGCAATTCTATCCGCTTTGTGATATTCTGTACGGAATGATTAAGTCACGTAATTTGTAATAATCGTGTTGTGGAATTCGTATTGATTATGTAGAACTTGCATGGATAAGTGAGTTTGCCGTTGACGAAGTGCTGGTGGAGTCGCCTGGTAGGGTGAGCGACGGTGGGGACCGGGACCGCTACTGTAGCCGCGAAGGCCTTCCAGGAACCCTTAAAATACTTGTTTGATAATAAGGGATGCGTATACGTTAAAGCACAGATTTTGTTACCCATAAGCTTTAGTTTGCCTTTTAAGTGAAAATGTAATGTTTTAGTGAAAATATCTTGAATTAATTAGTTTATTTTTAACGCTAGGAGACAACTATATTACAATGCTGAATTTTTATAGTTAAGAGATATTTACATTGTTTAACTAGATTATAGGTTTTGTGATAGCCAAAGATCTCGCATTATTATAATTAATACTGTATATTTTACAATGTGATTGTACAGATTAGCATAGGAATAATTTTAAAATAGTAATAAGTGGCCACAATAATCTTGTTCCACCTGTAACTAATGTAATAATTATTAATTATGATGTTAATAATTAATGATAAATTTATCATAATCATAATCATATCAAAACAGGAAACGAGGTAGAAAAGATAAGTAAATGTTTAAACATTCGGTATTGGAAGGTGAAGGAAAGGAAGCTAAGGAAGGGGGACGGACATTAAAGAAATCTTCCAGCAAATGCATCCGTCAGATGGAATAAGGAAAATCATCTCAGAAAAGATAGACATCACGGATTGTTGAATAAGTACAGAACACTATTATTACATACTATGATGTTGCGAACATGTGAAACTAACGTTTTTAATTACTTTCTACTCCTTTTTTTGCTTAATTGTTAATTGCCATGACAAACTTAAGCTTTCTGGCAATTTTGATTTCATCATGGTTTTCAAAGTCTCTACCGAAAAGTTTCTGGTATTTCACATTTCTTATCTTCATAGTGTTTTACTCTGTAGAGTATCTTTTTCCACGATGAACATTCATATGACTTTTGATAGTACAACCACAACTACATTGAATATGCATTCCATATCGTAGCATGCGTATCGTAGGTAGATGTGATTAAAAAGTAACAGAGCGATGCTATTTAACGTTAGTTAGACCCCATCAGGAATATACGGCGAGTATATGCGACCCAGCGGGTGAAACGGTTACCCCCGAACTCGAGAAAGTGCAGCATAAGGCGATAAAAAAGGCGATTTGTTAAAAAGTGCTACGATAGAGAAGCAAGTGTAACGCAAATGCTCACAGACGCAGGTTGGAAATCCTTGAAAGAAAGGAGATTAGAAGCTAGGCTGCGATTGTTAGATAAATTCAGAGGAAATACATTTTCGGAAGACGTAATTGGTATTATGCGACCCCCCTGCAACTTTGGCCGATCCGACAGTGAGCGTAATATAAGATAAATGCGATGACAAGTCGTTTTAGAGACTCATTTTGTCCACGAACGATACGCGATAACCATAAATTAAATAGGTGATTCTACTCTTGGTGTTTACACACCCTGCCACACGCCGGAAGGCGGCTTGCAGGGTATTTATGTAGATGTAGACATTTGGCAATGAACTATAATTACAATGCCATAGTTCAGTGAATTCCGAAATACGGTTGCTGTTAATCTACATATACTTACAATAGCGAGTGCAGGAAACTTAAAAGGTTTCTATCCATGCTAACGGACAAACGAATTAAGAGAAATAAGTTGTATTTATACAGAAAAAATATAATTTACTAGGTTTAAGCAAAAGAAATAGTAAATGAGAAAAAAATTGACACTGATTGGATGATATTATATCCATATTATGAGATTAAAGAAATACATTCAATTTTCAATGTTCTAATAGAACCAGAGACAGAAAATATATTAAATGAAATATACAGAAAGTCTTCTTTGAAAGTGATGTAATTCATTTTTGATAAGATTTCATTTATAAATGGGTACAGCAAGAGTGGAACTCTCTCCATACACAAACAGCAGAAATTATTACTTTCTTCTGTAAAAGATTTGAATGTTTCATTTTGGATTATTATNAAAGTACAAGCGTTACAAGGAAGTAATCGCTAAAACAGATTGTTACTTCTGGTCCTTCTTTCTACGGAGCATTAGAGATGCAATCACGATGGATTTGGTTAGGTTTTTGGTGTTGCAACACCCCCTGCCATGCGCCACTGGCGGCTTGCGGGGTATAAATCTAGTACAGTACGCTATTTCAGATTTGTTCTCAGCCACACTTTCATGGAGATTTATTCATATTTATTTATAAGGAGATAATCGCTAAAAACAGATAGCTACTTCTGATCGTTTTTTTCCTCGGAGCATTAGAGAGGCTAACAGGATAGATTAGGTACGAATATTTGGTGTTGATACACCCCATGCCATACGCCAATCGGCGGCTCGAGGGGTAAAATTCTAAATTCTAAAAATGTAGTTTAAAAATATTTCTATTATCGTATATATCTGGCCCTTGTAAGCAAAAAAAAATTCTGCCGTAAGATAATAACTCAATATATTTCTTATCGTATAAATCATTTATAATATTTATTCTACTGCTTTCAACTCATGAAAACCTACTTTACGTAAATTTCTTATAAAAATTTAAGAACTGATTATCCCCGTGCACTCATATGGGATAATTCATGAAATCAAGATTCAACAATGGCCTTAGTGGTCAAAGCGATGGGTTGTTTATTTCCCAAATATTTTAAAAAATTTCCGTGTGTTTTATCAAAATCCTCGAAAGTTCGGATCTATATCAATATTTCACGACTAAAATAAGAATCTATAATCATTTTCCTTTCTTTTGACACTTGTCTCAATTTCGCAGCACTATTGTTTCTCATTTAGTTTTGTAAAAGAAACAACCTCTGCAGGTAAAGAAAACGTATTTTACGTACATTTCACATGGAAAAGAATACTAACTGATTATCCTCGTGTATTTAAATGAGATAATGAGATAAATGTCCAACAATTGCTTTGGTCATCAAAGTGATGCGTTGTTTATATCCGAAAAAGTTTACGAATTTTACGTCTATTTTATCAAATTTATCGCAATTTCGAACTTATATGGCCGTTTTACGACTAAAATAAGATTCTATAATTATTTTCCTTTCTTGTGACACTTGTCCCAATTCCGTAGAACCATTGTTTCTAATTTAATTTTGTAAAAGGAACAACCTCTGCAAGTCATGAAAAAGTAATCTACGTACATCTCTTATGGAAACGTATTTTATGCTCCTGGGTTCGAACCCGGGCCCTCACAGAGAAAAGAACAGTTTTCCTGCGGGTTTCAGCATGGTAGAAACACAATGCAGTTTGTTTCAGATCTCTAAGTGAAGCAGTTTGTGAGATAAATTGGGGGACGGAGAAACGGACGGACGGATAGATATTTGCTTTTTATATATATGATTTTGTAAAAGTATTACTCCTCGATGTTTACACGACATGCCGTACGCTGATAAGTGGAAAGTAAGTTCTTAATGTAGACGTAGATTGCATGCAATGTAAAGCATGGCCCCTAGCCATAAGAAATACGGTAAGAAGTGTGAGGTTTGTTTGGTGACATTTCTGTTACGCCCTTCTATGATAAGTAGCGGATAGGGCGCTACTTCGTATTTTCGGTATTTGTATATTCATGCATTCGCGATGTCTTATAAATTGTTTTTCTATCGGTCAATATTAAACTTTCCGAAGCAGAAATGAACCCGGGTCCCCGAGGTCTTCGGGTCGAACCCGGGTCTCCCACTTTCAGTTTTTATTGTGCTTATCTACTTCGCCTCTCCGAATCTAGGATCACGGCTGTGTTAAGACATTAGAGTTATCCGCATTGAGAACAGTACTTGCAAAGCGCGACCACTGAGAACCCTATCCCCCGCTAGTTGGAATTTTTCAACGGTTAATTTGCTCGCAAACAACGGCTTTTTTGAGCTTTTCTTGAGCTGTAACGTTCAGCTTTCCGGAGAACAGGAAGTCTGCTATGAGTGAGTGAGGTGGTATCTTTGGTGTCCCGAGTGTGCGTAGGGTGGTGCCATCTTAGATGGACCTTCTGAAGCACACCGTGTCCCATCATAACCTCAGAAATTGAAGGAGAAATCATTCTGTCGTGGTAGATTAGAGTTCAGAGCATCCGCCCGGAAAGTTCCGGGTTAGATTCCCAGCCACTATAGTATTCTTCTCTTTCATTTCTGCATCTAAAATAAAGCATGTGAACCGTGCGATTTTCGTTGCTTATTAAACATTCCGTTATATTAATGGTGGAGATTTCACAGAATAAATTGCGAAAAAAATAGTCAAGTTTCTGAAAAAGGACAACTTCGGAACTGCAGATTCACAAAGAGGCATCTTTTGATTGGAAGTCCTTTGGGATGGCCAACGAACGATTCAGTCCCGTCACAGTAAATGTTCCGAGTGAAATAAAATTCAATGTTCAAGAATTGAGTTAATTATCTCCGTGTAATCAAATATATGTCACCTTCATCCGAGTCAGTCTAGATTTTAACTAATAAGCTCACTGACGATATTACTACATCGAGTTTCTTCATTTCAAATTATTCTCTTAGACTTTCAAAAGTAATCGTCATTAAAGTTAATAACCGCCGTTGACTTGAAGTACAAATTAAAAGTCGGACATGAGCTATGTGCCAGCAGTTCTTTTTTATTTCTTTTTTGATTTTTAAATTTTACGGCACGTTTTGAATTACTGTAAGATGTTGGTGGTAAGACATCTATGGAAGCGGTACTTTTAATTAGTTCAGAATTAAGTAAAAGAAACCTTTTGTTTTTCTTCTTATTTATGTTGTACATGCCCGAGTTAATGTGAAATCAGCTGAAGTATGAGTGGTGCTGAGCTATGACATTCATTTCAGTCTCTCGTATTGCATGAAAAGCGTCATTCTTAATACCGATTATGATCATTATCACCATCGATATAATATTCTTTTTATGTCATACTCTTCCAAGAGCGCAAACGATCACATCGGCATTATATACTGTGTTCTGTGCTTGTTTCAGCTGTTTTTCAATTGAATTTGTACCAGTCTTTGATAATTTGCACCCAATCTGTTCTTTTTCTTCCTTGTAACTTGGATCTTTCCTTTTGCTATAAGTTGCAGGACCTCCTTCTTCTAATAATGTGACCAAAGTATTTTATTTTCTTCCGTTTTATCTGCTTGATAAGCGTTCTTTCATTTATTTTGAGCACTTCCTTGTGATCCAAGTTATCTTGTTATATTATTCTTCTTAAATGACTACTAAGTACTTAAGTACTACTATTCTTCTTAATCAATGTGCTCTCGATGTGAAGAAATATTAAAATTAACACTTATTTAACAACTAACCTAAGAGCACAAATATTGGTAAATATTTAAACACGAACAGATATTAATGAAAATATTGAAAAGTTGACAAAATAAACACACAGTCATTTGAATTCATTTTGTATTAATAATACGAAAGTTATCAATTTATGTATTAGACATTTTATTGATATAACGTCTTATTTACAAACATAGATATTTAAATTGACAGTTAGATAATAAATATTTGTTCAGTTTACGTTTTACTTCTCTAACTGACTTTAAGTGGTTAACATATGAAGGTAAGCTTTCGAGCAACATTTTTACTTTGGTTTGAAGTCAATTTTCTCCATAGTTGTTAATATATTCTGGTACAAAGTAATCTGTCTTATATCTTCTTGTCACCGAACGGTAATCTTCTTTAGGTATCAGTAGTTTTTTTTATTGAAATAATTATCAGTTCTAGCGACGTACCTATATGTCTGTGATACCTTCACTAAGGACTTATATTGTGAGTTTATGCATTGTTGTTGTTCATTAAGTTTTTTGTTGCTATAATTTGCCAATTAAGTTATGATTAGGACTATTTAATACGACTTTTATTATCTTACTTCGAGCGTACTGTAGTCTTAACTTATATCACGATAATAAGATCAATAATAATAATTATGGCTTAATCTCGGACGAAAGTATGTCTTACAATACCACTTTCACCAATGAATAACACAGCACATAAACCCATGCCCTGATCTCAGCGTTGCTTGGCAACCCCGCCTACTCCACCGGCGTTATTACAGTGCATCATAACCATCACCACAATAATATTTCAGCATGGAATGCGGAAAGGAAATCCTTCAATTGGAAAATTCCCACCTTAAGGATTCTCGCTCAGTGAGGAAAGCAAACTACCTCACTCCTCATCTTCCCTCCGTTCCTCCATTGAAAATATATGTAGCTAGATAGAGATAGATGATACAGAGGTAGAGAAAACAACCATCGTTCGGGTTTTAGACTCTATGGACAGATACGCATTATCCGTACTTCATGATTACTATATTTTGCGATCAAAAATGTCGTTACCTTTAAGTTAAATTTATTGCCAAAAATCCGTATATAGCGATATTTTTGCAGATTTTTATATCTTCACCAACGTGGAAACGGACGGGAGGAAATAGCCAGGTGCATTCGAATCATCTCAGCTATAACCCACTCACCTCTCAGAAATAGTTTAAATCCATAAATCCGATGACGAGATAAATATACGATTTCAGCCCTTCCTAGCGCAAATAGAACAAACTGCACATTTAAGAGAAAACTAAAATGTAACGATGAATTTTTAGATATCGGGATATTATTATCTTTGGAACGAAATTCAAACAGATTCGCTATTGGCCAAAGGATTTAATTTTAAATATATATTAGGAATGAAAGCGTAGCACGGCATTTTATTTCTATCAAACTATCTACATTTATTGAACCGTATTTATCAACTCATTCGTTTACGTATTTAGTATTTCGGAAATACCAAGTTTGAGTTGCGTTTCCCAAGTGGCAAACATCTGAATTTCTTTTGCTTGTGTAAATGTACACGGAAAATATTTAATTTTGTAATTGATTTTACTGCAGTGTATGATTCAATTTTGCTATTTCGTGTATATTCTATTGATCTTTGATTGAGAAATTGACGTAACCGCTGGTGGAATTTTAAAATATCCTTGTGCATAGAGTACTTTCAGCTTTTTCCTCATTACTTTGTTGTTGCTGCTTTAATTGTTAATTGTTTATTTTTCCTTGTACTTTATTATTTTATTCTAGTTTTTCTGTTTTATTTTATGTTAATTCAGCGTCACATATTTTCTGTGTTTCTTATTTCAGTACCTATTATATGAATATGCATTTATGATTTCTTTTAGGCTTTTTGCTTACATTTTACATTTTCTTATTTTCTTATTAAATTCTAGTTTCTACTGTAGGTAGGTTTTCACAGGATTTTCACGCCCCCTTTTTCGTGAACGACTTCTTGCAGGATTTTATTTTTTCCATAAGTTTAGGCTTAAGTTTTTTAAAAACTCACGTAATGCTTCATTGCTGTTATTAACTTTTCTTTTTGTGTCCCCATAATATATCTCTCTCTTTGAAATATTCAATGACTAAGGATTACTGTAAGAAGAGACTAGGAAGTATCAATTTCGCCCTCCAATAAATGCGTTTTATGATTCTTATTATAATATATCCATGTAGCTCCTAAAAGTTTCGTTAAATGTAAATTTCATTTATATACAAATTTAGACCATATTTACGAATGTAGTATATCTTATTTTGAGATTTCCTCTGGAATTCTCCCACCCTTTCTAATATTTATTTATAGTTGAGAGTCATCTGAAATTGATGCTATTTGAGTTCGAAAGAAAAATTTTAGTCATACGTTCTGATAGAGTATTTTGAAGAGGAATTGTAACGTCAAAACTTTCTTTCTTATCAAAGTCTTCAGTCTCATCCGTCAGTTACGACACTGATTAAAGGAAACTTCCACGGGATCTTATTTTTCCCTCCCTTTTGAAAACTATACCAAACAGACATCAATTCGCAGTTCATTCGAGCGTAGTTCAACGGTTGGTTGAGTAAATAGAACTCTGGATCATTCCTCTTCGGCCTAAGTTCGTTGAGAAATATCTCGCAGCTAGTTCATGCAAATGCTCTGCCTTAGAGCAAATAGCTAACTTCTCGTTTCCAAGACGTTGTTTCTATTCATATTCTAAAAGAAAATTCAGAAGTTACCATTCTAAATTTACTTCGTCACGCAAATATATGTTTCGTGCAATGAGAAGCGAAGTTCGACAAACGGAAGATGAATTTTCAGCGTTGAACAAAACGATAATTCTGTTTTCGTTGATGTTAATATGAAAATGCCAACACACTTTTTATAAATATTAAAAAATGTTGATTCTAATTCTGTAAATATGTGTACGGTAATATCGTATGTCTGTACAGTCTTCAGTTCGAGGGCCGGTTGGGATCTCAGTCCCTTCACCATCAGCTACTGAAAAGCTTTGCAGAGGGGGCTGAGGCGACTAGGCAAAATGAGGAGTGAGGTAGTTTTCCATTGCTTTCCTCACTGAGACAGAATGCTATAAGCCGATGAAGTCCTTGTAAGTGAAACACAATGGCTCTACAAGGAACAGTTTTCGTAACATTGCGTATTAAGAGAGACCTTAATGAATGTCATTATTCAGAATCAGTCATACCTCAGTGGCTTTCACATCATCACAGCCATGAACAAGACTGAGACAAAAGTAAACGAAACTTAAATTTTCCTCTATCCTGCTCTAAAATACTAATGAAAAATATTCCATTAACCAGGATTTGGTAACAGGACCACCTTCTATGTAGTGAACATAAATGTATCTAGATATCAGGGAACGAGATGTTAATTTTTAAAACCAAAGTAATAAATCGAGATACAAAGGCAATTAAACGCGTAGATTGATTGATCCGTCCTTCCTTAAATAGGAATTCAAGTATAATAGGTTATAATTTACTATAACTATTATTATCATTGTTATTGCATGTTATTTATTGTAATATTATGTTATGACAGAGAACCTGGGCAGCCACAATAAAGGTCTACTCTAACTCTTGCGAAGAAAAATAAGAAAATATTAAAAATACATTGTTTATTGTGGCCTATTTAAGAAATAAATTAATATAATTATCATAAGATTTGTATGCAGGTGAACTATATTGCAATTGAATGTACGAAAGAGGACAAAAGAATGTGACCTCGGTTACAACACATTGTCAATGAAAGATTAAAGATTCGATTAGTGTGATAAAATATGAAATAGTTTTCAAAATAATTGATATTTAATATTTTGTAATGTATTTCTATATTTTAACCACTTCCTTACATTTCTGTAGACCCTTAATTAAGATAATAAAGAGTGATGTCATGTATATATAATATTGAAATAATGACGTATATAATAGTGTTGGAGATGTTATAGTAGTTGACAGGGAATCGCCTTTTATGTACTATATTCCGTATTAGTATGTATAAGGATTTGAGGAAATATTAGAATTGTTAATGAGTATATAAATATAACCAATACAAAAAGTATGCGTATTTAAAGGTATGTATGTAAATACACATACTTTTTGTATTGGTTGTAGTCTGAAATCATAATCTTTCCTATATAAGGCGATGTATCACAAGGAAAACAAAAAATAATGTCGTTTTAATAATTAATGTAATATTTTGTTGCGGTTCTGTTTCCGCCCTTCAGATGCCGCTGCCCAGGTGCGATACGCCCCTTGCATCCGTAGGACGGCTCTGATTAAGGTGTGTATAATATGAGGCCTTTTCTCAAATATTGAGATTGCAGATATTTTCGTATCATTTACCAATGCACCACGATTGATCGGAGGAACCATACGGTACTTGACTGTTATTGTACTTGCTTCAGAAGCAGTTTTGATTTTAATTTTACTAAAATCCCTCTCTCAGTCCACCATTATTTATCAATATGTGTTGGATAAATATCAGCGAGAGCTGAGTGAATTGTTTTTGAACCAACAGTTTTAATTAAAATTAAAATTCGATCGAAATGTTCCTCGAACTCGAAGAAGTTGAATTAGCACCAGTACACCTCTTTTCGTCACCGGATTTATAAGCCATCCTGGGTTCGCGGACACGTGACACAGAAGCACGCATTCTCTCTACTGGGCAATCACTCTGCTGTCACGCGATTCCATTTAGAAGCGCATTTCACGCCCCTCCCGCTCTGCGAAATCCCGGACAATTTCTTTCCATTTCGTCCCTCTCTGCGACCAGTGGCCATTCGCTACTTCTTTTTAACCCATTTATCTCTCCAATGAATTCCTGTGCTCCCCTTTCACTTCATTTGCTTCCTCGGAGCCATCTTACATCCTACCACTCTCCTCTTTCACCTACGCTTCCATCCCTTTTCTTCCTCTCTTTCCCTCGCGTGTTTTCCGGTTCGCTAATGTGGGTATCCTTCCCTGGGATTGGGAGACCCCCACACTAGTTCCTCCTCTGCCCGCTTGGAAGCGCTGCTCTCCTCCTTCCCTTCCGTTGGCGCACACATCATTGTCATCGGTTTTTTTTCCTTTGCGATTGGTTCGACCGATTGTCACAATCCCGATGCTTTTAGATTTTTAGATGGTCTTTTCTTCTGCTTTTGGCGAACCGGAAGCTCTCGCATTTCTGATTGATTGCGTGGGTTAGGTTTTTCTGCTCCGAGGAAGGGAAAACGAAGAAAAAGAGATAATAAGAACGGAAAGAGAGGATTTTGTCGAACGGTCCGTTTTATTCACCTTGTACTTATAGAGATGGACTTACGAGCGTATTGGAAACTATTTTCTCTCTTTAGTGCGGATGATTCCCTATCCACCCGGAGCAATGACATGCTGAGGCCCTTTTAGTGATGGTTAAATACTTTAAAAGCTTACTATGTCCACGGAATTCAAGGACATTTAAAATTAGGCCGTAGTAATTAATGTAATAACCGGTTTTTTCATTCATAGTTTGCATTAGCAATTGATCTTCATCAAGAGTTATTAATGCGAGGTTTCGTAGCTTTCAAAGCCATCATTTACCCTATTTATTCCCTTATAATTCCTAATTCAGACACCCACAAAATCACCCGAATCCCGTAATTCACCTTTCGACCCTCGTCTTTAATGCCTTTATTCCAAAACTGTTTTCGGGAGACTATTATACCCTTCTCTGTTCTCGGTTTAATTTCCTTGATTTTCCTGCTTAAATTAATCAACGGTCAGCGAATATTCTTCCGTTCATTTGCTATACATAGGACTCGTTACTCATTACGTCCATTTTATTTTCTTGGTTATTCTGCAGCCCAAAATCCCAACCTCTTCTAATGTTTTTATCTCTGTTACAATCAATGTATCACAAAAGAACTAAGTGTAAGGAATAATACTTCAAGTAAGCATATACTTATAGAATTTATTTTCTTCTGGTAGAATTTCTTCTTCATTTGAACTGTTCAAAATACTTCTTCTCCTTTATTCTCTCAATTTCCAGTGATATTGCTATCAAAGTAAAACAATCGTTCAACCTGCTCAAACACCCACTCCTATTTTCATCCGAAAAATGTGCTCCCTGTTTAGCGATAGCACTACATTTAATCCTAAAGATGAAAATGTCATAATCATTTATATTTAAAATTTAGGTAATTAGATCGGTACCTATAAAATGATATTAGTGCTGGAGTTGAAAATTTGTGTTATAATTTTCCCCCTTCAGGTAATTGGCGACATCGCTAATAAAAGCAGATGAGCTATATTTTCTACTTGATTAAAATTCCACGTTTTAATTTCCAGTTTTTACAATCATATAGTGAAACATTCCAATGGAGGGGGATTGTCTTTTCATTGAAATATTTCGCAACAAAATCTTCAGAATTATTCCTCAGAATCGCAATTTAATGTTTTAAATGAACCTTCTCTTCAGTGAATTCAACCTAAGAAAAGTTAACGTATCAACGAAAGATGCATCCCTAATGCGGAGCTACTGTAAGGTACTCTTTCCTTAAGTAAACGATTTGAACCTGAAAGTGTATTCTTGCATGAAAATGTTGCTTCATCGCAGCCACTTTCTGTCTTTTATCATAATATTTTGATGAATACAGAAGAAAATTCATTCACAGATAAGATCACTCAAATCAAGATAAGTACTCTCTACGGGTCAAAGATGTGAGGTTAATTTGAGGAATTCAAATTTCAATTTTGTGCTAATAATATCTTATACTTTTAGGCAAGACCTTAATCACTTTTGAAAGTGAGGTAAAAATCTCCAAAGTTTTCATAATAAAAAAACGACCTAAGTTAAAATAAAAGGATTTTACCTCGATTATAAGTGACACTAACATTATCATATCCTCATTAAAAGTGTCTTACAGAAAGGGCTACAATTTTAGATTGTAGCGACATTTTATATTTTTTTGGTACGGCAGCGACTTCAGGAGATAAAAGATAGTTCAGTGCATTAATTGTGATCGTTAATGGAGCCCGGTAAAGAACAATAATGTAGCTTTATGAAGTCCGCCTTCGAATTTCCCTACTTCTCATAATAAACAACTGCGACAAGATTTAAAGCGGCGTCCATTTTCCGCACATAAGCCCGAATGCGATTTGGAACGTGAGAGCTGATACACCTCCAAACACTACGCCGGCCTCCCTTCTTTTTTTTTTCTTTCGACCCTTCCTAACATCGCTCCCAGAGGCCCACTTATCACGTGATGCTCATTTGTCCGCCATTACGGCCTCTGGCCTTCTGGACCCCATCCTCTGCTCTGCTTTTATATTCCCTTCCTCGAGACCGCTCTTTGCATTTCATAACTCACACCCTGGGCGATAGATGTCCTGCTATCCGCTTTTAATAAAGTCTCGAAATATTTAGTAAGCGTTGGCTTTTTCGCAATCATTTTGGATTACTTGTGATCGGAGAATAGAAATATACATTAGCTTTATTCTTCAAATTTGGTGTCATAACTTATTTAATATATATACTAATTCATTTTTTGCTCTTCCGTACATTTTTTATAACCCAGCTAACACTATTAGAGATTGAAATTTATATGCTCCATAAAAATGAAGGGAAATTTTTATACAACTAATTTATTTAGGTATCTATGTATATTTAATTAATATGAAGAATTATTCTATAATATGAATAATCAATAAAGTCTGTGTCTACATACGAGTAAATCTTGGTTGCGTTTGCATTTTTTATAGAGTTTCAAGATGAGAAATTTTAGGTTTTACAAAGCTATACCTGTAAAATATATTATGCAACTTATTTATAATCAATCTTTACGTAAACACTTAATAGAATTATCAAAAAGTATCCTTAATAACTGAGTTGAATGGGAATTTATTCCGTCAGTGATTGAGGAAAGGTATTTTACTCAGCACGGACATGCCATGAATTCCAATTACTTTTTCTTCAGTTAATCCTAACTGCAGTTTATTTCAGCAATACAAGCTTCAAAAACATAGTAAGTGCATCATACTTATAGCAACGGAGGTTATCCTAATGGAAAATATCGCTGGGGAAATAAATTTAAATAGAACTACTTCAATGGAATCTATTCTTGAATACAATACAGCAGAAAGTTTGTATGTGTGTGTATGTTCTCGAAATCAGAATGTGTCTCCAAAACTTTAATGATTTTTTAAAATCCTTCCTAGTCAGATAGTAAGGTATTTTTTGTAGAAATGTTCAGTTCTTAGCCGGGTGGTCTGGGTGGCTTCCTATTACAGTTGCAGCCTTCGAAGCCATTCTCTGCCTCAATAATTCAAAATTGCAAGAATTTTGATAAAATACACGAAAACCAAGAGTTGAACCCAAGCTCATGCAAATCCCCATAAAAACACGCGTGGAATTTAGGTCCATTTAAAAGCAAGGGTATAACTTAATGGTAAAATGCTCTGTAGTAAATTTCTTCGAAAGGAAACAATTGAGTCAGAACCGTCCGTACAAAATTAGTGGAACGAATTTAAATGTAGTCGACTCAGTAGAATATCTTGGAATCACCCTAACCAATAACTTAAACTGGAGCACACACATTCGAAAAATATGCGGTAAAGCAACTAAAAAGCTCGGTTTTATAAAGCGTATTGTAGGTAGATGCGATGAAAAGGTTAGAGAGCGATGCTATTTTACGTTAGTTAGGCCCCATCTGGAATATGCGGCGAGTATATGGGACCCAGCGGATGAAACGAACTCTCGCGAACTCGAGAAAGTGCAGCGTAAGGCGATACGTTTTGTTAAAAAGTGCTACGATAGAGAAGCAAGTGTAACGCAAATGCTCACAGACGCAGGTTGGGAATCCTTGAAAGAAAGGAGATTAGAAGCTAGGCTGCGATTGTTAGATAAATTCAGAGGAAATACATTTTCGGATGACGTAATTGATATTATGCGACCCCCCTGCTACTTTGCCCGATCCGACAGTGAGCGTAAAATAAGAGAAATAGACGCGAGGACAAGTCGTTTTAGAGACTCTTTTTTTCCGCGAACGATACGCGATAATAATAAATTAAAAAAGTAATTCTACTCTTGGTGTTTACACCCCCTGCCACACGCCGGAAGGCGGCTTGCAGGGTACTTATGTAGATGTAGATGTAAAATTTCGAAATAGGAGGCAGTTTTAGCATTTTGCGTTTACGATGATGCACCTTGGGTCATTTTACCACCAGTTAAGAGTGATCTTCTACCAGTTCGTTAATGTGTTATTGCAAGGGAAAGTTATAAGGGTAAGTCA
Organism: Ladona fulva; assembly: GCA_000376725.2. Classification (NCBI taxonomy): domain Eukaryota; kingdom Metazoa; phylum Arthropoda; class Insecta; order Odonata; family Libellulidae; genus Ladona; species Ladona fulva. The sequence goes on along the minus strand of KZ308295.1, from coordinate 455,114 downwards.
TATACGATCAAAAAGGCGAGAAAATAAGACATTCACAATGCAGGGACAGAAAATAGATAATTTTGGGGGATTTAGGGTTGTGTTAAGAAAAACTTGCAAAAAAGATTTCGTTCTGCTTTCAATGCTATAGTTACCGGGTGAATTTGCTTTGGCATTCTTTGAGTTCCTCGTTTGGTCAGTCATTTGCTTTCTACTCTCAGTTTCAATTCTTCCTTCAAACATTCCATGTATGCATTCAAAATTAAACGTTTGTCCTTTTAACACGATCTTATAAATGATTAATCGAAAATATGTGAGTTGAGTAAATAGTTATTCCTCCGCCTAATGGGCTATATGAACTATCTAATGTTTTCTTTAAAGTCCATTGGGGCGCAATTAGTATTCTATTTATCAATTTTTATTCCCCTTTGAGAATAAATAATAATAATGACAATAAAACGTCTTTATTGGGCGAAATTGGGATTAAAGAGTCCCATCTTCCATTTAACCCTTGTCATAAAGTAAGAGAAAAGGAACGAAAGAACAGAAAAGAAGGAAAGAAAGAATGCTTTTGTGGAGTAAAAAACTGTGATATTTTATGCACAGAAAAAGTATATCCACAGCAGGAAAACACCCACGAAGAGAAGGGGGATGTGAAAAAACCTGCGAAAAATATAGGAAAGAGTGATGAAGAATAGATTGCATCATAAGCAGTAGGAATTGAATAGAAGATTTTAAAGTTTATAATACATAGCAGAAACATCATTGTCAATAAAAGGTAACATAAACGGGAAATTCGGAGAGCACTTAATAAAACTGCAAATAAATCGCTTCGCTTCCTATTCTTTCATTTCGCCAGCGCTACATTGCTTTCTCTCGAAGTAACAGATACCTGATTTTTTTCAATTTTCGCTGTTCCTCAGTGGTCATAATGGGTGTCATCAGCAATCCTCTGTGTAGACATGGGAATGACGCATCTGGATTCGGATTCGATTGAGCGGCAGAAGTACTTTTCGATAAAAAAGAGGATATCAATTCCTTTTTATGGCGAGCGATGTGGAAGGCAGACAATGGACCGAGTTAACCTTTTCTTTCTCCGCAAATTGCCGAAAAGAAAGCGAAAATTATTTACCGCTGAGAGGTCCTTCGCCTTTTACGAGAGGCTCAATTTCGTGGAGATCTGATTCTATTCAGCATCGAGAAAAGGTTTCCGTTAACCTCAACTATATCTCCTTTCGACTAATGGATATTTGCGTCGGGTGTTCTTTGCGTTGACGTTGGATACAAAACTTAATTCGCCCATATAAATTAATCACATTTCAGAACCACACGGTAATTCCACTCCGTATTCGTTAGGAAATATTGCGGTGCAGACGTGAGATGAAGAAGCAATTGTGGTACTTTTATGTGACAGTCAGCTCGCTGTCTGCTATAGCCTTATTGATTTATTTATTTATTGGAAAGTTTGATTTTCTCAAACGGTTATATTAATGTGGATTTAAATTTACATAGTCTTTAACTTTAAAAATATCTTACAAATAAAGTATCAAGTTTGTATGTGTGTATGTTTGTCTAAAACTCGAAAACCAGATGGCGTACGACTTTCAACCATTGAAGACTATTAAGTGTAGAATGGGCTACTTTATTCATCTAATGGTCCCGAGTTCGACCCCAGGCGAGTCAAAGCGTTCCTATAAGGAACACGTCGAGTTCACTTTTATGCCAAATTGAATTAGAAATGATAGTGGCATTAAATCCAAACAAGTAAAAAAGAAGTAAAATTAATTAAACAATTTTATTTTTGTCGTTGAATATTGCTTTCGGTTCAAAATTCTAAGGATTTAAATGAAGCACACTGAAATGTTGTGAAATTTAGTTGTTGTAAAGAACCCGTGCGATTGAAAACAAAGCCAACTTTTAGTCCGAGCTCATGCATTAAGAATAGGTAACAGTCAATTTAGACCCGTTTTAAAAGTAACGATAAGAGTGAATGATAAAGAAGAGGCACTTCGAACATTTTGCATTTATCGACAAATCGCTGAGTTAAATTTCTATGCTAAATCGTAGGATAGGTATCAATTAGCTTTCTTTTCTAATCATGAGATAAGAATCGAAATAGTTGCCTGAATAACACTTAAATCCTATCAATCTCTCTGCTATATGTTTAATATGTGTGCGATTCACTACGTCCAAATATTCCTCATTTAAATGAAATTGCCCATTTGAAAGACTAACTTTGAACCCTTAAATCGGGATATGTACTCGAAATTGCAATAACCTAATCGATATTCTGTTAAATGTTAGTTAGTAGAAAATTTCTTGACATAAATGATAAGAAACTTTCTCTGAATTTAGCACGCAATCGCATCCTAATCTCCTTTCTTTCAAGGATTCTCAACCTGCGTCTGAGAGAATTTGCGTATCGCTTGCTTTTCTATTGTAACACTTTGTAGCAAATCGTATTGCTTTGCACATTATCGAGTTTACAAGCATTCTTTTCATCCGCTGGTGTCAGTATACTCGGCGCATATTTCAGTTGGGGACTAAGTTGAAATATTTAGTAGAGAAGATGTTTTGCCTGCTTCGGATCGGTTTTTCTACCGACAACGGTAAATGTTAACCTGAAATCTAAGTATTTTATCCACTATATAATAATATTTACCCTATTCATTTCGCCTTTGCTAAAATTGCTTGATAAATCGTTGAATGTCTTGTATTCCAGCACTTTAACTGCAACTTCATTATTAGAGAAATAAAATAACTTGGTAGTCATTTAAAGAACAATCTTCAATTACTGCAAAAACTGGTTAAAAATTCTATAAATCTCCAATGGGAGCACCGTTGAGTATAGTAAATGAATAGAATAGTCAACAAAAAAGGAAGGAGGGGTTTGTGAATGGTGACGGAATACATTGTATGGATACATTGACTTCGGCAACAAAAAAGGAAGAGAAAGTTACGAAACATTAATTTGGGCGAATGGGAAGAGGATTGGAATGGATTTATTTTTAGAAATGTAATCGCCAACTTCGAAGAAAGAGAAGTCGAGGGAGAAAAAGGTCAGGGGTGGAATAAATGAGAAGGAACGAGATATAGAATGTGAAGAACAGGACACTAAAGGATCACAACCAATCACAGTAAAATTCCATTTGATTTCATGGCATTCCGAGAAATTCATTATTCTGAAATACGCTCTTTCATTTCATCGTAAAATTGCGACTCAATTTATAAATCAATGTAAAACATTTTATGTAATTTGTAAGTAAATGCTCCGTTGCTAATTTCTTCGAAAGGAAAAAGTGCTTCAAATTTGAAAATTAATGTATTTGAGTCAGTTGATTATCTGAGGATAACTCTCACAAATAACTTAATCTAGAGCACATATATTAGAAAAATTCTGAAAGTGAATTGAGGAACTAAAGTTATTAATTTCTTCGACCATCAAATCAATAATGAATATAAAAGGGGGTAGAGAAACCAACATCATATGAACTAGAGCACTATAAAATAGTTTGTCATTTCATATTTTCTTATGTTTAAATTCTAAAAATGAGAACTTTTTGAGTAAGTGATTTAAATAGTGCCAAAGAAGCCAGAATGTTATTAAAAGTAATTTTAGAAATATTTTTTCAAATTCAACTTTAATTCGTTGAAGCTGTGACGAAGGCGATAGTAACCGCAGTTGTCAGCATCTCGAAGAGTTTTAATTTCATATTGTCTTCCGGTTAAACTTCCTGTCTGAAATAAAAACCATCGTAATATAAAATTAAAGCATAAATGAAGTTTATCTGATTTTTTAGCTTACGGTAAGTGGAAAACAAATAAAATTGTTTGTAGTGACGTAGTTTAATAAGATTCGCGTGGTAAAAAAGTCATGTGCAGACAGAATGAATTGGAGTTTAATTACATCTATATAATTAATCTGCAAGCCTACTTTCGACGTGTGGCAGCAGGTTTAAACACCAAGCGTTCGAGTTACCACTTTAATATATAGTTATTAACTAGATTATTCAATTACGATTATGAAATGAAAACAAGTCTAAATAGAACGTTTGCTCACACTCTAGATCATACAAATCCCGTTTTATCCGCAACCCGGATAATCCGCCCCCGGATGATTGGGAGTACGGCGTACTTGTTACACAGTCCCGACCATGGCGATACCAAAAGTCGAAAGTTCCGGGGATTCGTAATGGGAATCGTCGGGGTTTTAATGTCGCGGTTTGAGGACCCTTCGCCTGCCCCCTCTCAGTCTCCCCTGTGTTGTTTCTTCCCTTCTGAGGGTCGCAATTGGATGGGCCTAAATTGAGGGGCGATCAGTTGCGAGAAGGGCGGAAGAGATGTGTGGGTGTTCCTTTAAAGGCGCTTATCCCCTTCCCTTAATGGCGGCTTATTTATAGAAAGTCCATGACTAGGGAGCCGATTTTATTCTCTCGGAGCCAATATTTTTGGAGATTTGTGAGCTTAATTTGTTCCTTTTCCATCCGACGAAAGCTGATCGACACGCGGGAAGAGATACACAGTGTGAGAATCGATTGTGCCACCCAAATTAAAAAATGGAAGATTTATTGCGGTTGGAAGCTGCCTTTGGTGCTTCTTTGTGGCTTCCAATTTCCTGGATCCGGTTCCTATCTTCGGTGGCTAAACATCCGAGACACGCAAAAGGAAATTTATACGAATATTCTCGCTTGTAAATCATTCTGTCGCATTAAAGAACCTTTTTATGTATTACAATGCACATTCTGATCAGGCAGAAATCGATTTCGTTTTCCACTCATCTTCGGAACTTTTATTCTTTTTTACGACTTGACTCGTGATTGTTTTTCGTACCAAATTCTCCGTTTTTCTAAATTTTTATTCTTTTCTCTCATAATCACGTCATTGCTCATCCCCTCATCTATTCATTGTCATCTTTGTATTGCCTGATCACTTGTCTATCCAACAACCTTTTTCCATTTCTGGCATCTTGGCCAACCAAACCTGAGGTATTAGCTTATTACTGGGGTTTTCCTTAGCAGAGACGTTTCAATTCAGCTCAGAGAAAGAACGTTCAGAGATTATATAGCTGATAAATGCATCTACCATTTTACTTAGGCCATTCTGATACTGCGAGAAAGATCAGGGAAATAGATGCTAGAACGCATCTATTCAAGAACTCATTTTTTTCGCGGATGGTACGCGAAAGTAATCTATCAGGGAAATAGAGTCATGGTGCATTCACTCCCGGCTATACGCCGAAATGCTGTTTGTAGGGTATTTACATACACATAGAAATAGACATCTATGTTGCAAATTTGTTAAGTACGTATTAATATTCTAGCGCAAACTGGCTGTAATTAGTGTGAAATTGTGACGAAATGTATGGAAACCATTCGGATTAAAACCTTCGGTTTTAAGGCAGTCCTGCCATTTTGCATTTTCTTTGATGATAGTACTTGTTTTAAGTTTTCTCTCTCAAGAATAAATTTTATACATTCATTCTGTCTAAACCATTGATTGACGTTCCTTGTATTTCAAATCGCATTTCCTGCCTCATCTATTAAAAAAATTACACAAAATCGTACCATTCCAATAAAATTTTAATATGTCACATCTAAGTAACGACCATGAGTTTAAATAAACCATTTAATCGGCCTTAGTTCTTAAGGTCCGTTACTCATACTTTTTCGCCCCATCAAATATTCGATAAATTCTTCTTTATCTTACAATCTTATCAAAGGGACTAAAATGGCTGCGGTCTGATTCCAGACCCAGTACTATAATGTATACTTAAAATGGATTCTAACTAAGGTTTACTTTATGACACTGCATTTTCATGGTTTTATTTTAATTTAAATAACAATTCTACACAATCTCTTAGTTATGTGATGAATTAGCTTTGAGATAACTAAAATCTTCACTGGTCATACAGTAAACATTACTGAAAGTCCATTTTAAGTATACATTAAAATTGCATTATAATTTGTACTCTTCATCATTGGTTCCCAGACTACCTGATCTCTTGCTTCCGATTTAAACCAAGGTCATTCACAAGGAATTCGACCATCTGGAAGGTTCTTAATTCCCAAACAGAACTGAATTATAAATCTTTCGTTACGAAGTGTCAGGAATCAGCTACTTAAGACCAAAATGAATAGATTACCATTTTCCTCCTTCAAAAGGATTATATCTGAAGTTCTCTTAACATGATGAACAATCTAAAACAATGTAACTACAACCTGGAATAAATCTTCTCTAGACGCACAGTCTAACTCATCCATAAGTAGAATTCGATCATTCTTACGACAGGCTAATTTATAAGTCAATCTCTTGTCTTGTCACATGATAGTATTCATTCTATCAATGCCACCTTTTCTCTCTCGCCCACTTCATTTGAGACTCCTCTCAGCCTCAACTGACGACACCAACCACTTAAGAACGAGATATATGTTTCAGCCGATATTTCTGGCAAACCCCATAGGATTCTAAATATTATTTCTAATGTTTAAAATCTTCTCAATCGTATTTTTCCGTCTCGGGTATTTTTACCCCCAACTTATTTGGGTGGGCAACGCAGGCTTTCTCTCTGTCAACCATGATTTGTAGAGATCTTTTCCCTCAAACCATATATTTCCTTTTGGTCTTTTTTCTACGTGTTTTTTACGATAAGTACTCACATTTATTAATTTTTTCCGCCCATCAACACTTATATGCTTTATAATTATACTCTAAACAATTTGCATTTTAATATTTCTTTTCTATTTTTAATATCTGTATTTCACATTTGTATATTTAGAATTTGTAATATTAATACTAATACTTTTATTATTTGTCTCTTAAAAATTTGTATTTGAACTTTTGTCTTTTAATATTGTATTTTAATATTTGTATTTCAACATTTGTATTCGTAATATTTTATTTTTAATGTCTTCATTTTTCTATATTTTTAATGTTGCTTATTTCTGTATTCTTCTTCGTATTCTTTTTTTTTACTGGTTAAATGGAAGATCGGACTTGATAGTCTCAATTTTACCAAATAAAGTCCTATGTATGTATGTATTTATTTGGCATAAGACATTGGGTGAAAGTGAGTTCCTCTTCCGGAGCAATGTAATGAAGTAGGTATGATTAGTTTCGTTTCCAACGCATCATCATACCAAATAATTAAAAGTGTACTATATAACTCATTTCATAGTAAAATACGCTTCAGATCAAATCTTATCTGGGAAAATAAAATTCAGAGTTCCACTTAGTTAAGGCTTCTTCTAAAGATTACAAATCTTATTTCTTACAAAGTTTTGGTTTACTGCATTTTTTCTAATATCTACAATATGCTATGGATGTTGTATGTACTATGATAGTGCTATGGGTGAAATGATACGCTTTGTTAATTAAACTAACGTCTTATACTCTTTTTAACTTTTCATACATATTTGATCCAGTCTTTTAAATTAAACGGTGTTGTATATTATTTTGGGATGACTCAAAATTGGGACCGAAATCCTTCTCGGACGTTTCAGAACGAAAGAGGACATTCCCGGGATGAACCGGTGGTACGCTGACCCTTGTTACATGGCATTTCGGTAATACGAAATCAAAGGGTAAGACATGGTCAAGATGTTTCAAATGGTGTTGGTACAGAAGAAATGAGAACTTCGCTCTAGTTTACGTGAGGCAGTTCACCAGCATTTTTTTATTTCTACGATATGTTCAGCGTATATAAGGGTCATGGGACGAAGTTCGTAAACTAATTTAAGGTTTAGTAGAAGAAGCATCAATAGTAGTTCATTTAACTATTCTGATATAGATTTTACTCGCTTAAACACGTTGTTCATAATGGCAGGTTGTTTTTCTTCATGACGTTATAATTACATTGAGATATTTATAGTTCATGTTTCTTAGAGCGAATTGAATTTGCAGGATTTCTGTGGTGGCCCACGGAGGGGCCATGTTTTTCTGGACGTCTTGGGGATACTCATCGTGACCACGCTGCGCCTCACGAGAAATCTCTAATCAGAAGTGGTTTTTTTTTCTAATGTCCTGTGAAAGCTAACTTTTACCGAAGTCATGAAATATAACTAGTAACGTTATTTCATTTTAAAAAATTAATTAAAAATTAATTGTTATGAATAAAATCTTTCGTGAACCGGGGGCCACGAACAAAATATGCCCAAGAGAAAATGACTGTCCGTATAAGGCAAGCGTCGGCAACCTTTTTCGGCTGCGGGTCAAAATCACCCAAAGAGTGACTATAAGAGAGACGGGTAGGGCCAGTGGTACATACAGTGAACTCCCGCTTAACCGTGAGCGGATTATCCGTGCATGATTTTGTATAAATCACCAAAAATAGTATTTCTGTGTTCTAAAGAAAGCAGGGGTACCGTAATGATTTTTCTTGCAGTAGCTGAAATATGATTACAATGAAATTATCGCTGCTAAAAAGATTAGAAGAAAGCTTTCAACAAATCAATAAAACGAAAGAAAATAACAGAATATGTGAGCAAATTATAATAAATTTTATTTGCATTCTTTATAAACGTTGTCGTTTCCTCTCAAAAGGACATCATACTTTGTCGCTTGAGGAGATGCAGTTCGCGATTTACATCTCTCTACGAAGTAATTATGAACGTCATAAGAAATCGAAGAGAAAGTTTGGATTATCCCTGTTTTCTGACGAATCGTTCATCCATTACCATCGCACACACGCAATTTCACCTTCGTTACGCGATTCCGTCTCCGTCATTGTCGTTATGACAATTTCCTCTTGACTTTGGAACTCAAACGGGTCACTTGAAATTATCAAATGCATCACTTGATGACCCACTGGTCATAGGTTGCCGACTCCTGGTACAGGGTTTAGTAGAAGAAGCATTACAATATTCACGGGGCTGGATATGTTCACCGTGACCGCGTTCAAAAAGCGCCAAATCTAGATTACGTAAATCTACTGCGAAATACAATTTTCGTAGAAATCATCATATTGCAGTTAATTTTGTTTGGCTGTTTCTAATTCGATCGGATGTTACGTTTCGGCCTCCCGATGACAGAAAGACTCCCAATCCGTGGATTACGGACAGAAGACTCCTCTCTCTTCACAAATTAAGACTCTATTTCCTCTTTTCTCGCACCCCATCTGCTCCCAGAGCATCACCCTTCGCTGTGAATGTGTCACGATAACATTCGGTGAAGAGAAGAGGAAAAGGCGTGTCAAAGGTGTCTGTGGGGCTGTTTTCTCCCTAAGAGGAGCCGTTAAAAGTTCGAGGGAAGAATACCTCTGTTTCGGGGCTATTCTGGTCGCGCCGCCTCAGCGCTTTTGTGTGCCGACACGAGCGGAGGACACGTTCGAGAACGTGTTTTCACAAATAAAAGTCGCATTCCACTCTGAAAATATGGCGCGCCCGTGCTCCGTGTGCTTTCCCTTTCGTTTTCTCTAGCATTCCACACTTTAACAATTATTTCCTTTTATTCCCTCTAAAGGCAGGAGATACATGTGTCTAGACTTCCCTTTGTCTGGGGGCTAAAACTACTTCGCCAGTGCTCTTCCTTGTTTCTTCTGGAAGAATCTATGGATGTTCCTTTTCTGAATCCCTCCATTTCGGTTGGCTCATTTGCTGGCAATTTTATGACATTTTATATTTTTGAACTCTCTAACTCAATACTTTCATATGTTCTTAGATATATAGATCAATATATTTGTAGATGTATATGTCGATCGCTTTCATAATTTTTCACTCAGTTTCCCCCTTTACAATATACAAGGGTTGGTCAAAAAGTCATATCCCAGATTTTTTTCTAGCCAAAACAAATGCTTGTAATTCGTAATCTTGGGTTCGAATTTTTTGTCGTTTCGCGTGAGTATGTGCATAATTTCAATTTTCTCTTTCTGATAGCAGAGGTGTAGGGAGTTTTCAAATTGGAGTCTGACCAAAACGTTACAGTCAACTTGCCGTGATTTAATTTTTGTACGTAGGGAAAGGAACAGTAGGGAATATTCACAAACGTTTGTACAAAGTCAATGGAACATCTGCAATCGATAGGAGTGCAGCTGGTTTGCAATAGGGCGAGTATAACAGAAGTAATTGAAAACATGGGTTCATAACGAGAGTGAGGACTGGTACCGACAGGGCATACATGCCCTGGTGAATCGCTGGAGGAAGGCAATAGAAGGAGATCGTTTGGAAAAATAGATTGAGCAGTTAACACCTCATCCTTTCATATTTGTAAATTTAATTATTTTTAATATATAATTTTCGAGAAAAATAAAGGAAAGGGTGTATTTTTCTCATGTCCATCTTTAAATTTCGATTTATAGCACACAATCCGCCAGCGGAGCATGGCAGGAGGTGCATCGACTCTATAGACCTAACCGTATCTAAAGACCATTGACTCTAAAGAACTAATCCATCCCGTTAGATTCTCCAATGCTCCGCGGAAAGAACTACCAGAAGCATGTATTTTAGTAATTACTTTCTTGTAACGCTTCGTCGATGCATCTCGGAGATTGCACTCGTTGTTTATTGGAGTGACAATGTGTTTTACTTCACCTAAATATTCCGGACCAATGAATATTTCGAAAAGCTCTCGTCGGTATTCTGATCATCTCTCCTGGGGCGAATTCCACCCGATTTGTACATCGTGAATTCTAGTATATGATGTAATCTCAAAAAATTGCTCCCTCTACAAAGAGTCTGTCTTTATTTCCAACCATTTATTCTATATGGACGATTAATCCCTAATATGTATGTATTTATACGTGATAATGTATTATTTACATCTATTTATATGGGAGAACACATGAGCTCGAATTCAGCAATCGTTTTGGTCGTCAAGGAGATTGGCTGTTTATCACCGCAAAAGATTTCCAATGTTGTAAAGAATGCAAATAATATTTATTATGATTTGCTCACATATTCTGTTATTTTCTTTCGTTTTATTGATTTGTCAAAAGTTTTTGTCTGATTTTTTTAGCAGCGATAATTTCATTGTAATCATATTTCAGCTACTGCAAGAAAAGGCAGTACTTTATATGGGGGGAAAGACTATTATTTTTAATTTAATATTGTAAGTTTTCACGACTTCCATCTCTGCAAGGTGTGAAACGTGCATTACGTACATTTCTTATGGGAATGTAAAATGTGCTCCTGCGTTCGAACCCGAGCCTCTACAGAGATGAGAAAAGTTTTCATGGGCCTTCCAACCTCGTTGAAACATAATGCTGTTTATTTCGCATATCTGAATGTGAATTCATCTCTGCTGAATTGCATATTATTTCGTGCGTATGTACCGGAATATTTCATTTTTTACTTACCTGCAGAGGAGGTCCTAATGTTTGTTGACAAAAGGAAAGCTATTACAATTTGCCATTTAAAATAAGCATTGTTTTTAATATATGACTCAAATGTTGATGGAGGAGGTCCAAGTATTTGTGAGTTCAGAAAGAACAGTCGCTAATTTTTCCGCTAACGATACACGAAAATAATAGAAAAGGGAAGAAAGATTCATGACGCAAGCACCCTCTGCCACTCCCTGGAAAGCGGCTTTAAGGGTACTTATATAAACGAAAAAATTTACTATAAAGAGTTTAGATCGATCGTTTATTTCTATGGCTTCTGTATTCATGAAACCGGCAACCGCATGATGAATAGTACAAATTGTATAGTTACTTCATGTTACCGGTGTTTTGACTAAAGAAATATAGTGATTAGCGGAAAGGGAAGTGAATGGTTAATTATTTGTATTGGATTATATAAATGATAGTATTTCTCTTAGAGACATCGCAAATAGGAAGTAATTGAATGAAACATCCCATTTTATTTTTTCAATCAATCTTTTTCCATCAAGAAGAGAAAATGTTTACATGCTATTTACAAAGTGTTACACTCACTTCTGTCAAAGAAACGCAACGACTCAGTTGTGTACAAAATCAGGTTAACAAAAACAATAACTTTTGATGCTCGGTTTGGAAGTACAAATTCCGTGATTTTCGTCTGTATCACAATCAAGCAAGAAGATCAAGGAAATTTTTTCCGACGAATGCATATAAAAATAATTTCAGGCACGAAAATCATAGATACTTTCTCATTGGAACGTTAAACGGAAACATCGGTAGTCAAGGGGTGATTACGTTTCTAGGAACAGTCACATTCAATCAACAAATACGTCACACTGAAACAAAAGTTCACCACTATTCCAAGATTACGAGACTAGAAAATGACCAATGAGACACCGATAGACGAGAAATTCGCACGCGTCAAATGTAAATAAACCCCAATGAAATACCAATTTGTTCCGGAAATGACCTCGAAGCGCCCCCTGTCGATAACCGAAATAAACACTGCACTGCTGGTGGGGTAAACATTACATTCATGTAAAACAACAGGACCCTTTCCCATTTGAGCGAAATTACTGCATTTGTGAACAGTTTTAAATGCATTTTCGGAATGTTGGCGAAACATTTCCGCGTTAATATGCCCCGAACATTCAATTTTCTCTAATATTACTTACAAATAACTACGTAAACTACGGACAAGAAGGTAGCACCATTCCTTGGCAGGATGGAGGATGTAACACCAAGAGAAATTACGATTTTTAACTCTGGGGACTCTGCAAGTCCCCCTTTCTTAGCTTGGCAGTCGGTTACAGCCATTATCAGCTCTCACGAGAGTCAATGAGTTTCCATTAATCGACCATAGCTGTGAATTCTTCACCAAGCGTCTGCAATATTTTCCGATAAAAAACATCAAACTGAAGCAAAATCGCCGCTGTCTTTCACTTTTCATTCAAGCGACATTTTTAAACACTCCGCTGTTCAGATCTTCACAAGATCTCGCATTTCACATAAGATACACACACGACCACGTCTTCCGTTTAATTTATCGATAATATTTCTGTAAAGGGGAGAAAATGATGAATATAACACCCACACGAAATACACTGGAGGGAGAAAGATGTCCGGCCGTGTCCCGTCACGACCTCGGGCCGCTGACTGTCGATCCTCTCAAGTGGACAGATAGCAGACACACCGCGTACGCCGCCGACGACCACAACGCCGAAAGACCTGAAAACAAAGGCGCATCGTTTAAAAAATACATCGCCATTCCGAAATTATTATTATTATGGAAACATTAACGTGAGATTAACATCTCGACATACGGACCGCTCAACATATTAACTTTTCGACTCACGAACGTCTCTCGTACTCTAATGACCTCAAGATTCGAGCTTAATTTCGACATAAGAGTCAAAAGGTGCTTTTATAATCCCGAGTAGTGTAATCTGTATGCGCATGACCACGCAATAAACCTCTCCTGGTGCAATTTATGCCTAATTTGACTGAATTCACAACAGTTCACACAATTTGACAATATTTACGCGCATCGTCTCAATTATCTTCCATTTTTGTGAAAAATTAAAAAAAGATAATGTGATTCCTATGAGACATTTTTTTGTTAAAGCTGAAGAAGCTACGGAGATCGTTCTTAGAGAGAGGGACCCCTCCTTGAGATTTCCTACTTGATCTGGACTTATCTCGTATTCATAATATTTAAGCCAATTTTTCTACCAATGTGCGGGAATTTTGGCAGGAAAGATCCCTAAAATAATCACACTGTCTACGTGTTTAGAATCCTATCGGATTTCAATGACGTAGTCTTGAGCTTCTCAGATTAAGTGTATCTATTACTCCTACCGTATGGAAAGCTGCTTGTTGGTGCATCATTTCAAAAGAAGGCTATATGTTGTGAAGTCGCACCATTTAACAGTATCCACACACTCTGGCGTAGTATCTTCACTATCGCTTTGTTCCTCCAATGAGGCGAAAGGAGTGTGAGGACAAATTAAATTCTTATTTAACGATCTGCAGGTGAGGATTGACTCCAAATTCAATATCACACTTGCTGCAAGAGTAGATTATCTAGTCACAGCTTGCTATGCCGGAGGTTATTTTTAAGATTAAGTTCCTTTATGCAATTTTATTTTTACAACCTTCACCAGGATTTTCAGTGGATGTGTACCATCTGGGATCGCAACAGCAAACGAGTAGACGCCATCGCCGTGATTAAAAACGTAGAAGTAACTCATGCGCCCATACAGGACCGTGGTTTAAGCTCGAATGCTACCTTGGCAACCATTGATAGTTGCCTAGGTAACATTTTTTAAATGCCTAAACAACAACACTGAGAGTAAACGGTCAAAGTTTTAGAAAAATATTCTGTAAAGTGCTTTAATATAAAGCAATGTTCAGACTATGTGTAATGCTAAAACAAGAAAGCATTCCTATATAATCGAATACGTTTCCCATACGATAAGTGTGTGTGCATTGTCGCACCGTGGAAATTAATGATATTTCCTCAAAAGGAAGTCTCGTGAGGAGAACTGACCAATGGAAGAAGCGCATCCTGTGGCGCCCTCGTGTGCCGCCAGCTTCTGCGTGGACACCGAGAGGGGAACCAGAAGGCCGGATCGGACCACCCGGTGGCGCGTCATCCTCTGCACAGTGGAGCTGCAGCGGAGCTCGAGGACTCTTCTGTTAGCTGCAGAAGATGGCGAAGAAGAGAGCTCACGGAAGTGCTGCGCCTCTGCTCGGAATCGAATCCCCAGTCGAGACACCTGAAGACCTGCTTCGTCAGTCCAGGGGGCGTAGTATTCCAAAGAGTACTGGTCCACCTGAAATGACGGGAGTCCGTCCTCAAATTATGTCACACTTTAGGAAATATGTGACACGGGATGGGGTATACGCAACGCGTTGTGATGCGACAAACAAGTAGGGTAGGTGCTCCAAATATCGCCCCTGCGCCTAACCTACTCGTGTTTGCAAGCGCTATGCTTGCTTATGCACTACATCTATGAGTTTATGTAGTTAGTATCTTCACTTTCTGGGGTTTTACCTCAAGTTGCGATAGCGGCAATGAGTGATAATAACAACTGTATGGCGGTATTAAGAACACACTGGAAATTAGGAGCATATTAAAAAATTATCTTGGGGAACTTTTTGAAATTTTGCTCGTTAATTTAAACTGGCACATGTTAAGAAGGGATTTCATCTCTGAGAACCAAAGGGGGATAATTTCTAGTGATACTCGTTTAGTGTGTAGCCTTATTACCCAACCCAAAAGGCAAATACAGAGAGAAATATTTAGGGCAAGCGATATTTGGAGCCCTTACCTTAGCGCTTTGTTGCAGAATCTTAATTATTAAGAGGAATACAGATGGAAGCTCAACAGAAATACAGGAGAGAATTATTTCCTTCCCTTTATTTCCGTAGGATTGCTGTTAGCTAACATCTATTTGTTCATATTATATTATATCTGCCTTTCCTGTTTTAATGTTACTACCCTTGCAACGTCAAATAAAGTTTTGATAGCCCAAGCGGTTCTTTTGTTTAGATAAGTGAAAATGGATTATCCGACATATTTACGCCATAGAGAGGGGGAGGGGGTAGGAAGCTCTGCGTGACAGTCGGAGTAGGGGAGGTCAGTGATCCCCAAAAGGCCATGGCATAATTTAAGGATGGCTTCGTAGAGAGAACGGTCTCTATTTATCCAGGTTATATATTAATTGCGGAATTCCAGTTATTAGGAGGTTGATTACATTTCGTACCGTTACTTTCGTACTCTACTGCAAGTTCAGAGGAAATTTAAGTTCATATTCATCGTATCGCAATTCGTGTAACATCAATGAAATGTTTTTCTTGGCTGTGAACTTTTATGAAATGAAACGGTCCATAGATAAGATAATACTTTTAAATAAAGACGGTGAGAAAACCGTACAATTGTCCAATTCTGCCCTTAATATAGAGTCAATGGTGAAGAAGATATGGTTATTGATTCTAACCAAAGTACAGGCAGATAGATTTATACCCCGCGAGCAGCCAGTGGCATATAGCAAGGGAGTATTAAAACTAACATCCTTAAGTAATCCACCTTATTAGTTTCTCTAGCGCCCAGCGGAAAGACCAACCAGAAGTAACTACCTGTTTTAGCAATTAATTTCTTGTAACACTTTATCGATTCCTCTTGGAGATTGCGCTCGTTTCTTACCGTAATTACAATTTCTTTTACTTCACCTGAATATTCTGAACCGATGAATTTTTCGAAAAGCTTCCGTCAATAATCTCTTCGCCTTGGGCAAATTCCACCCTATGGATGTTATCATAACCGTTACTGTCGAACCTGAAATCTCGACTGACGAACGCGTTGCTATTAGCATTTGCTGTTACTGAAGAAAGATCATTACCCTTTGGCAAAAATGAGTGGCAAATGACATACATGTCAAGCTACATAGCATGTCAAAACCACTTTGACGTTTCCTCAAAGATCATACATATGGCAATTTCGAAATAAAATTCTTGTGCTGAAATGAGAGGTGGATTTCTTTCGACAGTTTGCAAAGGTTTTACTAATTTATTTTAATCAAAATTACTCATTGCTTCGATTAGTTAATAAAATCTAAATTAGTCCGTCTCTCGATTCTAGAAACGGCAAAGATTCACCTTAACCTCCTAATTCGAATTGCATTAAAAGGTAAAGGTCTGTTAATCATGTTAGGTCTAAAAGCTAAAGTGAAAGTGTCTGAATTTGATTTCTTAATTGCATCGTTCTTAGCAAAAAACTTTTCTCACGAAAAAATTCGGGTGTTGCGTTAACCCTTTACCCCTTTGCTTGTAAATATCAGCTTCTTCGTAAGAAATAAGAAAATTTCCTATTTCCTCAGAATATTTTACACGAAATCCGGCCAGATAGGATAGAATTCAAACTTTCTTCTTCCTGAATAAACAATACAGTGAGTGTATACGAATAATTATATCTACAGAGACACTTCGAATCAATTTTAATTAATTGTCATGCAGAGTAATATTTATTAAATTAATAAATTATGCATTGAAAAAATAAG
This sequence comes from Ladona fulva, assembly GCA_000376725.2. NCBI lineage: Eukaryota > Metazoa > Arthropoda > Insecta > Odonata > Libellulidae > Ladona > Ladona fulva. The sequence continues at coordinate 438,266 of KZ308295.1, read as the reverse complement.
CGAAATACATTTCGCCCTTAAATTATAATTTATATTTACTGCCATATTTACCGAAAATTTATATCCTGGAGGTCGGAGATGAAATTGGAACGTCGTAATTAATATCGCATAAAATACTTGAAATCAAATATAAAATATCCTTATGCCATACATTTACGTCCGTTTTTCCACCCCCATTGCGCGCTTAGATTTCAGTAGGGCATACTTCTAATTTTTGTTTAACACACGGTTATATACTACCAAAATTACTTCTTTCTATTCAGCAATAACAATTAATTATGACAAATCTCAGCCTTGCCCAACAACCAATTTATTGGCCCTAGTTACTAAATCATCGTAGCACCAAATCACCGCGTACCAAATCCCCGGCTGCGGTTAATTACATTAAAAGTCAAATAAATAAACCGGTAGTGACAATATATCGTTTGTCTTCGGTAACTGAACTCTGAAAGTTATTTATGAAATCGATAAAAATTTTAATTTCGCATTTTTTATATCAGATTACATGAAAAACGTACCTTTCTTTTACAACTTGGAAATGAAAATGGATATTCGATTTCTGAGTTAGGTTACTGATCCAAGGCATTTATGATGTCTCACGAACTCCAAAGGATCCCTAAAATATGTTACGGTGCACGGGTAAGGTTGGTGGGACGCGCAAAAGACATAGCTACGAACTTTATTACATACAAGCCGAGCTGCCAATCCCTGCATCAACCTGGAATGACGTTTAAATCGTTCTGTAAACATCCGGTGTCATCCTTCAGATCGTGCCACTATCCGCAAATGCCGGATTCACATGAGGGGATGAGTGCGATGAAGAAAAGCCAAGTGCGTACCAATTTTCCGTTGAGGAACCAGGCAAGCGTGGCAGCGGGGTAGGAACTGGCTGAGGTGCAGTTGCCCACGACCTCATCTCCAACGGCGTACGACGGCTGAATGCCCTCCACGCCGGGGTCGTTCCTCGGGGGCGCTGTCCAAAGTATAACACTCTCATCAATGAAAACTATATTTATCAGTGCGGGTTTTTTCGAGGGGTCATTTTAGAGTATTATATAAGACAATTTTCCTGCTGTTAGGTTTGAAACGTTTTCAAAAGGGAAAGATCGTTAAGTAAACATAAGGAAGACGGCAGAGGTAACCTTGCACGTGTTGGCGTGCACCGAGGGAAGTCTGACGGGACCAGGACTGACAATCTTCCGCTTTCCGGGTGGATGCTTTAACCAATTAAGCTTATAATCAATATGAGTTGGCCTGACGTCGTGGAAGGCCATGATAAAGTTCAACAAATACACCGTTCTTCGTAACTTCCTCAATTTATTTGGAGGAAGAACGGTGTATTTATTGAACCAATTATCTATCATGCTATCAGGCCATAATGCTAGCTTACTTTCTTCAATATTCTGGCTCTATAACTTAATTGGTCAAAGCTTTTACCAGGAAAGCGGAAGACTCCAGTTTCGAGTCCTGGTCCCGTCACTCTTTTCATGTTCATTTTTTCTTGAGATTATTAAGCAATCATAGTTCATGGGTTCGTTTATATCCATCCCCCGGCAGAGGCTTTCTGGTAATCCTGATAGTGAATTGTCGTACAGCCCAATTTATATCCCATTTGAGACAAATACCGCCTAGAAATTTGCCTTATTGGCAGCTATAAAACTCTTGGATGAAGTAATTACCCCAACCTGAATCCACCCATATATGAATGCCCTTAACTTATGAAGTATTGAAGCCTTGTAAAGACGCTTCCTTTCCTCCTGACTCTGCCGCTTATACCACAGAGCATAAAACTTTTAAAGCAACATGAAACCCCAATTTGTATTCATATGCGTTTTTGAATCTTATATTTGCCAATAGAATGGCAATTTCCTCCAGTTGTAAATTTAGAATGCGTCATAACATGGACATTATCATTTGTTTATAAAATTAAATTGAAATCATGTCAGAATAATAATTACACTCCAAAGTGTAACCCTCAAAACAATAGTGGCTGACCGGTTGAGAATCGCTGGCTCATACGATGAAACAGGTCGCATTCATATATTAATAATAATTTATTATCGAGATCGAGACAACCTGATAAGTAGTATTTTCTATGAGCTAACCCTTCGTGACACAAAATTTAAAAGAGACATCTTGAAAAAGTGTACAAAAGGGTACTACTTTGCGAGTTTAAAACTTAAGTTTGCACTAAAGAAAAAGTAATCCACTGCAGGATTACCCACACAGAAAGGGGAGTTGAAAAATTTGGAAACGTACATATAGGTAACTAAGTTCTAAGTAAAAGGAAATGGTTGTCATAATGAAATAAACATCCTATAGTAAATTCCACTACGTCGTATTAATTTTTATTGTAATAAAGGCAAAGACGGTAAAAGATGATTTTAGAGCCTTGGAATATTTCTTCTTATGGATGAAAACCATTGAAAGAAATAAAATTCAGTTTAACATATAGGAATCGAAACTCACCCCAAACTGTCATGTGTTTACTCCTGAGGACTGTCTTGAAGTCAGGGGCCTCAGTGGAGACCTCGCACCTGTAGTAACCGGAGCTGTCGAACGAGAGATGGCGGAGGGTGACGTGTGACACCCCGGACTCTGACTCCTGAAACGTAAGATGCCCCATTGGAGCGAATAAGTGATTGAAGGCATCTGTTGCCCTTTATGGGGCGAGAGCCCGACATTTGATTAACTCTGAAATCTCAAACAGACAGGGAGCTGGTTTCGGGTAACCTAGGTTACACGTGATAAAAATCTACTGTTAATTAGCGTTAAACTGTTTCTTTAAAAAAATGCTTACCCTAATTGACAGTTTATGTTACCAAAAACAGTTTAAACAGTCCTATTAAATGTGTGAAGAAGTAATATGCATCTCAGGAGTTCTGTAGATAAATAGACTGGCAATCTTATGCAAATACATGATAACGAAATTAATTGAAATTGCTGAATAACGGATGAAATCGTTGCCGGAGATCGGGGTATTAAACGATTTCTATCGATGAATCGCAGCTAATGATTACCACGCTCATCTATTGGTCTGCGTAAACTAAATAAACTGCGTTTGTTATGAAGAACAAATTTAATATTTGCAAATTTTCACATAAAATAATTTCGGTGCATTTCCAAAAATTTCTCGCTGGAAGTTTTCCTTGAACAAGTCAAACGGAAAATGGCAAGCAGAAATTTTTCCAATGGATTTTTCTCTAATACTAAAAGAAAATATACTTGGTAATCTCCACAGCAGGTTTTCATTCAACTAGTTTCGTCGACCATTTGACATCTTCAGGTGATTGTCTGCAATAATACGTAGTCAATCACGTGAAGATGTCAAATCGTAGACGAAACTAGTCGAATCCGCTGTGGAAATTACCAAGTATCCTTCCTTTCAAGATGTGAGTCCGGTTCCAAAAAATTACGCATCGACATATTAATTTTATCTGATTTTTCCTAAAACGCGTTAACTTCCCTTCGAATTCTTTAAAACATATTATTCCAGAATTTTCAACACCAAAAGGTGGTTACTAATTGCTTTGAGTAAGATATTTCATGGCATCCTGTTTTCCTTTATCTACAGTTAGGTATTTTGATTCTATATCGCTACTTAGAAAGTAGCGATAAAATTAATCACCAGTAAGAACGTTCAGTTTGATTTATCCCCTATGACTTGGCCAATAAAATAACATAAATTTTCCCTACCAGTGCTCAAGAGTGAATTTCATATCTAAGAATGTTGGGGGTCTTAAAGCTGAAATACAAAATTTACGGAAAACTTCCTTGAAATTGAAGATATTTCTTGTGGCGCGTTTCAATTTCTTAATCCGTATTATCTTTGTTAAAAATCAGATTTCATTTTCCGTCAGCCATGTCATCGTAATCTAAAACGTGGAAAGGGTTGACAGTCCAGAGAAAGAAGGTTTAATGTGTTCATGTATGTGTGAATATCTTAGTTTTAAAAAATGTTCGTGTACACACCATTAACGATATTTGGGATTTACTCTATCTTTGTTAAAAATCAGATTTCATTTTCCGTCAGCCATGTCATCGTAATCTAAAACGTGGAAAGGGTTGGCAGTCCAGAGAAAGAAGGTTTAATGTGTTCATGTATGTGTGAATATCTTAGTTTTAAAAAATGTTCGTGTACACACCATTAACGATATTTGGGATTTACTCTAACGTGATCTGAATGTGAATTAACTAAAAGATATTCATTTTCTTTTAAGAGTTGCTGGGCAGAGAGGTTACAGTGTAAATGTACTTTATGGTTTCAACGTACATTTTTAGGCAATGTTTAAGTGTGAAACATTCGAACGATGACCATCGTATTTGAGCGCGTACAGTTTCAAACAAAACTGTGAATTTTCTTTGTAGATGACTCAAATAATGAAATGTAGCCCACGGTTTATTTTATTCACAGAATGGATTCAGAAAAAGAGAGAAAGCGAAAACAAAGGCTGATATGCTCGATGAATTAAACAAAACAAATGACTGTTCTGCCTGAAATGAGGCGCACTAATTTGAGGTTAAATAGAGAAAAGAAGGTTAAAAGTTTTTCGTTGAATGAAAAAATATCGGAATTTAATTTTTTATACTTGCAAAACGCTTTCCAAAATGAATGGATTCGTGAAGAGACCGGTATGGGATTCAAGAGTGATTAAAAAAGACGATTTGCGGCAAAGGAGCAAAAAAGACTGCGCGTATAAGTTTTCACAAAAGCTATATGGCTGCATTCAGAAACAGCTGAGGAAATTTGATTTAGCTATTACATAAGAGTTTCTTTTAGTTTATCTTGATCTTTCATTTGTCTTTTGCTTCGGATTGGGGGAAATTGCACCTTTCATTCATTAACTTTTTCATGATGTTTATGGATGTGATAATATGATAGTTACTGACGTATGAGTAATTAAGAATGATGACACTCCTAATTGAATTAAATGTACAGCATTATTATTCTTAGAGTCATTGCAGTGCAGTTTGTGGACGTTTCCTCTCACAGCATTATGTCTTCGTGAGGATGGATTACCTCACTCCTCATCTTGCCATGCAATCCAAATTCCGTCCCTTTAGTGTGGTATAGTATTTTTTTCTGTTTGCGATCAAAAAGTTATTTTTAGATAAATTCGTATCTTTTCATAAGCAAATAAAGGATTTATTGCATTTTCCACTTTAAGGATCTGCACTACTGAACCACTTTGGCTGTTTAGTTAGAATTCGTATTGTCTTTTGTTTGGCGTTTGCAAAAGTCGCGCATTCATCCAAGTTTACGTTAAATAGACTTCCTTTTTTTCACTCACTATGGTAATTGTATCCGATTGAAACATCTGGAATGCATTTATTTATTATTATTAGCGTTTTAATTTTGTTCGGAAAATTTAAGAATCGGAGGATCAAAGCGGAGACGAAATTCTTGACTCCTCGTTCGGAAAAACAGTTCGAGAGATTCTTCAACTTTTGCGAGAATCGTAGAAATATTCCTCTATTCTACATCTACATATGTACCCTGCAATCCACCTTACGACGTGTGGCACAGGGCGCATCCACCACATTTAAAGTAGTTGTAAGGATTACTTCTTGAAGCAGAAACTCAACCTTATCTAATTATTTAGGTGCTAGATGAAGGGAATAAAGTGTCGATTCTTTTATTTAAGGAATGAATAGTATTCGATTTACGAAAACATATGCTTAATTTGGAATTTTTATGAACTGAAAATATCACGAGCTTAGTAGTAATCAATTCGCGGAGTTTATTGTGAATAATTTAATATTTTCAATTTTTAATGCGTGTCCAGAATCCATCTCGCTTAGAAATTAATGCATATTATTGATCAATATTAATTTTAAAACTTGCGTACACTCTAAATAATGGGAATTTTTAATTTTTATATAATTAACTTTATTTTTAAAACTTAGAGCTCCAGATTAACTTTTTTCTAATATAAACTGAGGAAAATTGAATTTTTAGTTATAAATTATTAACGATATCCTGAGCGACGAAGCGCGACGTATTTTAATTTACTTGTGTCCGCTTTACATCTAGGATTTGTTTGTTCATAGTAAACAAACCTTAAATACTTCATTGGCAGTGTCTGCCATAAAGAAGTAATACTAGAGTGAACATTTGTTTACCATGGTTTAAATGCATACCATTTTGATAGGATCTTTTAATTTCTTGTTCTGCAATATCGCTGTCGATCATAAATCATGAACTAAATTGGAAAGAAGCGCAACTTGCTCCCCTTATATCCCAAAGAGAATAATTCATATATACGTATATAGAAATGGAGGAAGCAATAATTGAATTTTGCAATACAATACGAAGGACTTTATTTGGCGACATTGGGACTAGGGAGTCCTAACTTCCAATTAACCCTTGTAGGAATTTTGTCCAAATATGAATATATAACAGATATATGAGATTATAAACTACAATACATACACATTTTAAGAAGCTTAATAGAAATGGAAATAAAAGAAGAACGATATAATGGTTTTTGGGAGGGAAAAAAATACTGATTTTTTTTACTGTAAAAAAGTTTCCACTGCAAGAAAACACTCCCAAAAAGAAGGGGAGAGTGAAAAACCAGCGAAAGTTAAAAGGAGAGAGTGAAAGAAAGATAGAGATATAATGCATAAAGGATAAAAAGAACTACAAAAGTTATAACCGTATGCAACATATATCATGGTAGCGGAGATGTTGTTAATAATTCTTTAATAAAAATAACTATTATAGTATATAGCAACCATACGAATGAGAGGGATTTGGTAAGTGCGGTTCTAATAGAAAATAAGGGACAATGCGTCGTCAAATTATGCATCGAGTTCATTCCGAAATCCAAATTAGACTGCAATTAAAGAAATTGGAACACAGCTGCTAATGAAAATACTACAAAAGCCGTTTCCTCGGCGGTTGGCACCCACCCTCTGGAAAGGAAACGAATTAACCGTCCTTCTATGAATGTATACATACTTTATTATTATTGCTGTTTAGCACAAACAGGTATCCCCAATTCCATGCGCTATAATAAAAGAACAACACAATATACAATTAAGATAATCCNCAAATAGACAATAAAGTCTTCAACGGGAAATACGGCCTCATTCATTCGCGGAACCCTTCAAGCGTTTTGAGTGTTCGTGGAGGGAAGGAAAATAATTCAACGCATGTGCCACCGAAGCAAAGCAATAGTCTGGGAAAGGTCGAATTGGGGAAAAGTACACTATTTCCTTTACTCTTGATGAACATTCCCTCAGAATCCTACTGGGTAACCTTTGCATCACATTCGCCTTTCTTACTACGCTTCGAATATGCTCTTTGAAGGAAAAACTTGTACTGAGCGTAACTCCTAGGTATTTATGATATGTCAGGAACTTCAAAGGATGCCTTAAAATATGGTACGGTGCGCCGGTAACATTGGTAGAACGCGTAAAAGAGATAGATACGCACTTCTTTACATTCACTTTTGCTTTAATACACTCATCTTTCAAAATTCTTACTCTGGTTATAGGCGCATTTAGTGTTTAACGTCCCTCTCTTCCTTTGTAAGCGGATATTCCAAAATTGTTCTCATAACTATGCGTCTACATACCCTTTCATGTCAGAACACCCACGTCCTACATTTTGCCTTGCATTTTAAGAGGCGCCCCCATTGCTCGGGAATATGTAAATCGTTTTTTTGAGGGAAAAGGGATGTAAATCAACTCACGTCTAGGTTGACTCCTTGCACGGGAAAGAGCTGCGTGTGAGGAGGATCTTCATCGGGAGTGTAGCGGAAGAATTCTTGGTCGTCCTTGTACCATTTGACCGAGTACAGGTGGGATTTGTCGTCCATCTCGAACCTGCATTCGAGCGACGCCGACTCCCCCAGCTCCGCCATGTCCGGCACTTCCAGTTTAATGAGCTTGAGGCCGCCGTTGCCGGATTCCCCTGCAAATGCACATTAAACAGCGAATTAGCATAGCGCCCTCAAGATATGCACCATGAATATGAATCGACTCTTATCTAAAATTAAGAGTAAGGGAGACGAAAATCAATACGACGCACAGGTTTTGTGAATGGAAAATCAGTGTACGAGTTACAAGGCTTGAGAAATTTTGTATTCGCTCTTTCTTTCGCCTTCTCATAGTACTCTCTTTTTCAGTTGAGGACATCTTCTACTTCGTCAGCGTTCCATAGGTATTCCTATACTTACGCGTTGTTATTTTAGTGCTTCCGAAAATCAAAAGCGCTTTAGAATCGAGTGCACCTTCTACTGGCGGATAAATGAAATAAAAGTTATATAATTAATGTTATAATATGCGAAGACATTACTTTGTAGAAGCCCATACAAATGGAAAAGAAATTGTATTAATTTAAATAAATATTAATTTATTGTTTCGCTATCAGCATCAGGCACATTTTTTGCATCTGAATATCTAAATCCATTCCATCTGACAGACATTAAAGATAGACTTAAAATTGCATACACCCCGAGAGAGTCGGTTGAAATTAATTTTATCATTATACATATCATATTTTTTTGTTTATTCACACTCATTTATATATAAAAAAGGAATTATGAATTTTTCGCGAGAACAGTTTTTTTCCTAAAGGTTTTGTCATTGAAAGGAGGTTCTTTACCTTAATCAGGACCTTAATCAGGCATATGTTAATTACTGAGCATCTAAATGTCCTTCCAGCCTCGTAAATTCGCAATTAAAATATCATCAATTCAGTACTTCAAATTTCATTAATTTGTAACATGTCAGCTTTTTATTTCACCGCACCTGAATATAATTTTCCGGTCGACAAAGCACATTAAACGCAAGGGCAAGCATTTAAACGAATCAACGAAGGGATTGTATTATTTTTACCGCTGTGACATTGAATGTGAACAACGATTTTAATTGAACGATGGCCCCGAATGCAGCCATTTTGGATCTGATTGCAATTCTATTCGGCTAGAAATTTGCAACGTTGGATAAAGTCAGTTATAAATAATAGCCCATTAAGACTTCACACTCTATTTTCATACATTCTATGAAATTTACCAAGGGAAAACTGCAAGGAGAAAAAATATTTACTTAAAAATATTACAGCGAGAAAAAATTATTTCGGTGGTGGAGATTATTTAAATTTGTAGCTCCAATCCTGAATTTGACTTTTCCTAGAATTTTAATGGGATCTCCACAAAATTGGAAATCATTTCCAATTTCAATATAACAGAAGTTTAGCCAAATATTCCCTTACTTCAAAGATCTAAGTCTTTGAAAATAAAAATTCACTTCACCCCTGCCTACTACGTCTCCCAAAACGGCTTGATATAATGTTCTGGCTCATTAGCTTAATCGGTTAAAGCATCCTCCCGGAAAATGGCAGATTCCCGCATTGGCAGTTTTAAGGTCTAGTCCTCTCATGCTTTTTTTCACTTCCGTTTTTCCATGTGGCTTCAGATATTCTTTGTGCTCACAACGACAACTTCTTGCACTATCCAGATGTTCGCGAGTTGAAACCAAGAATTTTGATATTGACGATCTTAAGCTGTATCCTTATTAAAAACGTACGATGATTAGTTCTAAAGGTGGCGTTGTCATTTTCAGGAAACTAAGGTATTTTTAAGAGATTTCTAGCACTACATTCCACCTCGAATGTTACTGTGACCCGAAGATACTTTGAGAAACGCATAGATCTTGGAAATCCAACTCAAATCGATTACTAAACCCATCAGATATTTATTACAATTCGTGACCTATATGTTACCCGGCTTAGTGTGCAGCGCGGTCTGTAAATACTCATGGGAAATATAAAAAATTGTCAAAACCGGTTATAAAAAAAAAACATTAAAACTGTTTGTTAGAGGTAGATATAACATAGCTACTTAGACTACTACTACTTGAACTACTACGACTACTGATCTATTCCTTTTTTATAAGTAGTGAATTTGTATAATTCATACCAAATAGTTTTTGATTCATCGAGAGAATCGTATGTGTTCCATGCATTTGAGAGTAAATTTCCGGTTGAGGAAAATGGCTAATAGTTTATTAATGTATTACTCAGCTGTGGTATATTGGCTATAATATGGTCCAATGCTACATCTACCCAATCTTGATGTATGGTCACTGCCACTGTACACAAGAAGCAGTTGAACAGATAAGAAACCATGGAAATGTGGTATCACAGAAGGATGGTTGAGATATCTTTGATCACAAGAACAAGGAAGAACTCAAAATGCCTAAGGAACGCTCATCAAGCACATTAACTACAAGAAAATAAAATGCTTTGGTAACATTATAGGAGAAAGGAGGTCCTTCAACTCATATTAAAAGGAAATATCCTAAGTAAAATTAAAGAAGAAGAACAGATTAGTTGCAAAATATCAAAGACTGGTTCAACTTCAATTCAAAGACTGCTGAAACAAGCAAAAGAAAGTTTTTTTGAAAAACTGATAGTTTCATAAAACAATAGCGATCACTGTTACTAAGTAAACAAATAAGATACCGGAATCAGAGTTTCGCAGGAATGGTGCATCAGTACACATCGTGCAGTATTTGTCGTTACCTCAAGATTAGAGATTAGCGCAAATCCGGGTTTATATTGGAAGATTCAGTGATTTATCAAAAATATTATACCGTGTCTCTTACGACCGAGTACTTAAACGTCTGTGGTTTACTTCTTAAAGTGGTACCAAACCAATAGGGGAATGGTTAGCAAGGTCTTCGGTTCAAGTCTGGAATATCCTGGTATTTCCAGGTTGTACGATGTTTCCGTTCATCTAATATCACACTCTTAACTGCAATTTATCCAGTAAAAATTTTTGTGGGGATTAATAAAACATTTATCTTCATCGGGAGTGTAGCGGAAGAATTCTTGGTCGTCCTTGTACCATTTGACCGAGTACAGGTGGGATTTGTCGTCCATCTCGAACCTGCATTCGAGCGACGCCGACTCCCCCAGCTCCGCCATGTCCGGCACTTCCAGTTTAATGAGCTTGAGGCCGCCGTTGCCGGATTCCCCTGCAAATGCACATTAAACAGCGAATTAGCATAGCGCCCTCAAGATATGCACCATGAATATGAATCGACTCTTATCTAAAATTAAGAGTAAGGGAGACNATGAAAACACTGTCACCTTCTCATTCAATTACTTTACTGGGTTTGAATCAAGATTGTTCAGATTTTCATTAGAAGTTCATGCGGAGTTCAATTTTATCGGTTATAGACTTTATTTATTTTGCAAACTTAAAATTGAAGGACTTGGTCGTATGACATCAAGTTTAGTAACAAAAGAAGGAAAATCGATTACAAATTCTTAATATGGTCGTGGAATATCACTTTCGTTTCCAAGTTGCGAAAATTTAGATAAAATATTCTGTGGATGGAAACAACCCGTCTCCGTGACGACCAATGCGGTTGTTGATTCCGAGCTCAAGCATTTTCCCATAAGAATACATGGTGTAATTTGAGCCCATTTAGAAGCATTGGCAAGAATTGATGACTTTTTTATTTTCGATAACCTGTCCCATAAGATGCGAGATGTTATTTTCTCTTATATCCAAATATGTATACTATATTCAATCCGATTTCTGCTTTATCCCTTGAGAATCAACAGGCACTTCAGCTTGCATTATGTAAAATAATCGAATAATGGCAATTCTTCACTTAAAACCGGTCTTTTGTTAGCCGGTCAAGCATTTTGTGTAAAAAGCACACCTGCTTTCCATTCCACATGAAGGAACTCCAAAATACATAGCTTCCTTCTGAGAATAATCAATAGCTTTTAATCAAGCACTTTTTTATGGCGAATCAATAGCTTTTTATTTGGATCTTTCTTTATATTTTATCTACTCGGTTTGTTTAGTATTATCTGTAAAATTCCCTTTTAAAAGTCACCAAAAGTTTACTTTTTATTTAATAAGCTTAGCAATTTTTTTCCTTGAGACCACAAGGAAGGCTTTCGCAAAACCTTTATTTGGCGCTAATAATTACAATAATAAAAGGCTCATCGGCCCCTCTTTTTAATAATCTCAACAATATGCCGCGCTAAAGAATTCAAAAGAATTCCGATAAATTAAAGATGACGCGAATGAGACATTTTCCCTCCTTGAAATTCCTTTCCACCGCAATCCGCCCATTAAAATTCCCTCCTTTCACTTATTGTTCCCCTTCCTTTATCACCTTCTCTTTCGCTCTCTCCTTCTTTCGCACGTCTCCTTTCAGACGCCGAGGGAAAGAGTCACGTGGCCATGGCGATATTCATTTTTTCTTCGCTCATTCGCTCGTCTCTTTTTTCCCCTCACTAACGGCCACCTTAACTCATTAAACAAATACCCCCGGGGGAAATTACTGTTCGGAGCAAAAGGTGGATGGATGAAAAGAGGAGGGATGAAAAGAGGAGCTTTTGGGCGAAAGAGTGGGGGCGCTCCGAAAATTTTCGACGTTGGAAATCAGTGCTGGAAAGCGTTTTGCCCCGCGTAACGAAATAACGGAATTATATTTTGACAAAAACGCGGAGGAATTTTTTCGGATGGCCGCGAGGGGAAAGAAAAGGAAATATTACGCTAACGGATGGAACGCAGGTGGTCCCTGAGTCGCGTCCCCTTTCCACATGGCCCTGGAATTTATCGCAAGATGAGGAACTCCCCTCCAATCGAGTGGTTTCAAAACATGCCGCGGAAAAGGTATCTACTCGAAATGTCTATGTGAATACTGCTGCTTCCGTATCGATTCCACGCAAAGCACTGCAGATATGCAAGATCAACGCCCATACAGCGGAGATGTGTATTATTAAATACTAACTGAAGTGAACGGCGAAAATACGAAAATTCATGGGCTCGGATTCAGCAATGGAATTAGTCGTCAGGGGGATGGTTTTCTTACAACCTCAACATTTTAGAATATATTCGTTTATTTAATCACAGTTCACGCAAATTCGAACAGAAAACAATAATCGACGGCCAAAGTAAGAATCTTTCTTTGATTTCCTTTTTTGGTGCAAGTCTCGATTTCATTTAACTACTCTTCCTTATTAATTTTTGCAAAAGAAACAAACCCTGCAAGCGATAAATTGCACTAAAATGCATGAGCTCGGATTCATCAATTGGCATCGAGTCTTCAGGGTGATCGGTTGCTTAGAACCACCAAAAATCACAAAATGTACGTCTTTTTATCAAAATTCTCGCAATCTCTTATCGAAAGCGATGTTCCAAGGCAAAAATAACAGTCATAATTCAATTTACCTTGTTTTGGTCCTCGTCCCGATTTCGTAGGGCTATTATTTCTTATTTAATTTTGCAAATGAAATACACTCAGAAAGCGATAAAAGTCAGCTTTGCATGCATTTCGTATGGGAATAGTTATAAACGTCTGAAGTCGAACCGGGGACATTTAGGTGAACAAAAAGTAGCCTATTATATGTCCGGAGAAGACATTTAACAACCTTCAAAGTTTGAAAGTTATGCGTTCTCGAGTTTTAGGTGGTCATACACACACACACAAACTTTCTACTAAAAATATAAGATAAACATAAAATCTATTGTAAACTTATAAGGCGTTTTAATAAAAAAGTAGGCAGAGTTATACAGTGCAATTGCCCTGGAGTATAACTTAATTATCTGACCTAACTGGGAATCCAACTGACTGGTATCTTAGATCAAAAGATAATTATAATGTAAATGCTACCAATTTCATTAAGCTAAAAATACTCTCATTCATTTTACTTTATCATTAGGATGCGCAATATTTTTTTCAGCGTTACTAACACGGCTACGTGTAGTATTTCAATATCGATTTTTGGGTTCTCACATATTTAGTATATTATATGATTGCTATTCCCAAGAACCAGTGATCCACAATTTGTCCGATACCCTTGATTGACAAGTGATAATACATTGTTATGAGGTACAAAACGGGCTGCTTTTTAGTCACATGATAATGTCATTTAATTCTTTTAATGGAATGGCTTTAAACCACGAAAAATGTAATATAATAATTGCTGGGCTCTGAAAACGTTTCAGCTATAACCCATTAACATTGTTCCGTATGCGTGCCTTCTGAACCAATAAAGAATGTAGAGCATTATANCCATTATTATTATTATTATTATTATTTGAAAATGCATTGGCAGTATTACGTGGTGGTATTTAATGGCAAAGATATATTGTTGAATAACACAGATCAGTTGTATTTGAAATTAAAGAACGGGCGTCATAACCCCATATATCACCATAAATATTGGAACTTGGAAGAGTTCCTAAAGAAAATTTGCAAAAGTACAAATATTGACGTACTGATACTGACCATAGTACTTGTCTCTTAGAAAAAATAATGCCAATGATTATTCGTACAGCCTCCGAGAGAAATCTTATCTGCAGTAAAATCGGTGAAATATCTTGGACTAACCGTCACAAATAACTCAACATGGGCTACTCACATCCGTGATACATGTAGACGAGCTCCTAAGAAATCGTATTTGTTAAGAGAATAGACGGTAGGAGCGAAGAAAAAGTCAGTGAGTGATGTTACTTTGCGTTGGTCAAGCCTCACATGGAATATGCGTTTAGTGTATAGGATCCTGCCGAGTGGTGTTGCATTGGAGAATTGGAAGAATTACAGCAAAAGGCGATACATTTCGTAAAAAAAATTGCGACAAATCAGTGAGTGTTACTCAAATGCTTCAGGACACAGGATTGGAATCGCTAGAAGATAGGAGATTCGAACAAAGACTTTATTTACTTATTAAATAGAGAGAAAGTACTTTCGTAGAAGATGTAGCTAATAGTATCCGTCCTCCATGTTACATAGTGCATTATGATTCTGAAAGAAAAATCAAATAAATAGATGCTAGAACAATTCGTTTCAAGAATTAATTTTTTCCGCGAACGATACGCGAAAGTAATCGATTAGAGAAGTAGAGCCATGGTGCACGCACCCTATATCACTCGCTGAAAGGCGGCTTGCAGGGTACATATGTAGATGTACATAGCTACAAACATGTTTTAACGACATAAAAATAAGGATGGTTTATGAAACGACTGACATTTTCATTTTAGGACACATATTGTAGCGTGTGGGTGAATATTTTCTTAAAATGAATAAGAGAACTCCTTGGAGAGGTATCAGATACTTCATCTCATATTTTATACGATGAAGTGCACTCTAAAATGTGAACAAGATCTTCTCTTTGTAGATTTCTGCATGAATGATGTGGAAGAGAGGATATAAAGAGAATACAAGGCAAAGAAGGGAAGAAAACAAGCGGAAAGAAGGGAAAGCAAATGGAAAATATCGGGACGGAGATATGAAGAAAAAAGAAAAAAAAACGTAGTGCATGAGGGAATTGAAGAGAGGGGTCCTTCGCAGGAGAAGGGCCTCACCTATCAAATAAACCCCATCTCCTTGTGCCGAATGCCCCAGTGATTAATTTAATCTGCGTTACATAACAGACATTTCGAATAGAATGAATACCATTATGAAATATAACTACAATTTGAGTATCGGCAGAAGCGAAACAAGGAACAGAGTTCTATAGAGGAGCATTTTGGGAGGCAGTGTCTTAGACATGTGACGCTGCTAAGATCACTCGTTTATTGTAATAATTTCAAAATACATGTCAAATTATTAATTATAGAATATAAAAAGGCATAGCAATTTCTCAGCCATTAAACTACAAAACTGTAATTATNGGTAGTCTACGGAAAACCCATCCCAATATTATTTTGGTGAGTAGTTTTGACACTTACAAAAGAGAGGAGCGAAAAAGGGCAGTGGTTTTCCGCTTTAAAGGCGAATTTGCTTCAAAGCGCGATGAGAGTACAAGAAACTCGACGGATTTTGGAGGCACCGTAAATTAGACAGCGATTGCTGCGGTCGAGAGGAGAGCCGCTTAATATTATTCTGAGTGTGCCATTACCACCCATGAATTTTTCATCCCTTCTTCCGTTCGGCAACGAGCGTACACTTGTGTAGCGTGCCTATTGATTTTGGTCAGCTCCTCTTCATTAGAAATATTCAACTATTCAGGGGCAGCGCTGGAAAAACTCACACGCTACGTGGAGAAAAAGGGGCGTAACATAAAAGGTTAACATCGAAGCAGAATAAAATACACTTTTACAAAAACGATAAAAATATTTAACTTTTCACGATACCTTCTCTAATTGGCTTTAAAGCAAGGAAAACTGTGTCAGTTGGTGAGGCTATTTCTGAGTTAATTCAGTGATGCCAGAGGAAATGATTATTTCTACTCCTTATGTAAATTTGCACCTTTGCCCGTTTGGATGTAACATGAACAACGAAAAAGCAAGCAATCTCCAATTCAACTATTTCAAATTGAAAGATCTAAAATTCAACGAGAGCGTTCTTTGTCTACGAGAAGAGTTTAAAAGACTGTATAATTGGTGCTCCTGTGATACATCGATGCAAATTGTTCGTGACCGAGCTCGGAATGCATGAGCTCGGAAACAACAATTGCATTGGTCGTCAGGGGGACGGTTTGTTTACAACATCATAATTTCACAAAGTATTCTTATATTTTATCTAAATTCATTCAATTTCGAAACTAAAGAGATATTCCACGACAATAACAAGAATTTGCACTCAGTTTCCCGGCTTTTTGTTCTTATCTTGATTTCATACGACTATTCCTTCTAATTTAATTTTTCGAAAGAAAAAAGTCTGTAAACGATAAATTGAACTCTACATGTATTTTATTATGGAAATCTATCTGAACAATCTTGGTTCAATCCCAGTAAATTTATCGAATGGAAATGTAACAGTACTTCTTTACGGGTCTCAGAAAACACATATTCAAAGTAATGAAGTTAATTCATACAAAGGTACAAAATAAGGAAAAAGACTTACTTATAGATTTACACATCTCTAATCGGATTTATTAGCATTTACGCGTGCATATGTTCTGCTTAGTGAAGTGAAGGAACCGATAAATTTGCACCATTTTGGATCAGCCTTAGCACTTCAATATCTTCACGAAATTTCACAAAATTAGAACAAGGTCAAAATAATCTTTTTTTAATGACGGAATATGTTACACGCTCAACTTGTAAATGTTAAAATTCTTTCAGTAATGCATTTTAGCAATTACAAAAGGACAGAATTGGAGAAAGGGGCAAATTTGCAGTTGGTGATTAATTGATGACTGCTTGGGAAATAAAACACTTGTTATGTTTCCCATGCGAATCATACACATTCATTAACCATAAATTAGGGGCTCTCAACTGTTCCCATCGCGTGCAACACCGATATAAAGAATTTCAAAACTCTGTACCTCTATTTGATAACATTACCCACTCAGTCTATTTGCGATGTTTTTATGAAGTCAATTTTCCTTTTGAAAGGTTTGAAATTTGAAGTACCATTTTACATTGATCAAAAATATCACTCTCCAGAGATTCATGGACCATAAAATTCTTCTCCAAGTGCCATCAGTAGTACGCCTACCTCCGGTCGAGAACCACTGCAGTTATTTGCATTGCTAACAATATTTTAAAATCAACATACTGAAATGTAACTTCTCTATGACAACAATGTACAAAGAAAGATATGGTGAGAGAGCTAACGCCAGAGCATTAAACACCAAACGTTTTAGTTAGATAAAATAGACACGAATTGATAGAGCTATCTTCTCACCAAATACAAAATCATCTCTTTCATAATTCGAAAGATGTGCCATTATCGGATTTCTAGACTTCAATAGGAGATATTAGGAAGGATTCGTTGCATTTCTAAATAAATTACGTATTTTTAAATGAATCGACAAAATCCATTAACTGTACTCATAGTCGAAGTCTTCAGAATAGCTTTATGTCTTCTCGATAGTCATCCGTGGTTTTCGTCAGTTTGGAGACTGTGGCTTGAGGCAGATTGATTGCTCATTGAGGTTTGACGCTCCTAAACTCGATAAGAAGCTGAAGGGCGTTAGTGATCAGCAAAAGACTTTCAAATGTGTGACGACATTTCACTCCCACCAAAGGATACTTGCAATCATTGCAAAAAAAATAAAATGCTTATAAATACATTTTTTATTCCTTGAAATAGACTATGGTTTCTTTTCTTAATTAGAAAGTATAATTGAAAACACTTAAACATTTTAGGATGATTTTAAACATGTTTTAACGACATAAAAATAAGGATGGTTTATGAAACGACTGACATTTTCATTTTAGGACACATATTGTAGCGTGTGGGTGAATATTTTCTTAAAATGAATAAAAGAACTCCTTGGAGAGGTATCAGATACTTCATCTCATATTTTATACGATGAAGTGCACTCTAAAATGTGAACAAGATCTTCTCTTTGTAGATTTCTGCATGAATGATGTGGAAGAGAGGATATAAAGAGAATACAAGGCAAAGAAGGGAAGAAAACAAGCGGAAAGAAGGGAAAGCAAATGGAAAATATCGGGACGGAGATATGAAGAAAAAAGAAAAAAAAACGTAGTGCATGAGGGAATTGAAGAGAGGGGTCCTTCGCAGGAGAAGGGCCTCACCTATCAAATAAACCCCATCTCCTTGTGCCGAATGCCCCAGTGATTAATTTAATCTGCGTTACATAACAGACATTTCGAATAGAATGAATACCATTATGAAATATAACTACAATTTGAGTATCGGCAGAAGCGAAACAAGGAACAGAGTTCTNATCATTGCAAAAAAATAAAATGCTTATAAATACCTTTTTTATTCCTTGAAATATACTATGGGTTCTTTTCTTAATTAGAAAATATAATTGAAAACACTTAAACATTTTAGGATGATTTTGTAGGTCAATAGAAAAATCAAATCTAATTCACATCTTTTACTATCATTAGCAATTTTCAGTGAGTTACATTGAGACGGACTTAAACCATCTGCATGGAAAGCGGAAGATTTCAGGTTCCAGCACTGGTCCTGTCAGACATTTTAAATGTCCGTTTTTCCTTGGGATTTTTACATTGATGAATTGTTAAGGTATTTCAAATAAATACATCAACGGTTAACATTTTACTTGTGTGGAAATTACATTTTCAAAGTTTGAGAAGATATTAGAGTTCACCCTCAGTTCTTTTAGTTGGATTCCATTTGAATTCTGCTATAAAGGAATCTTACTTAAACTGTATCAATGGTTTACGTTAATCCATTTTTTAGAACTGAAATCCTCTCTAAACATCTTCAAATGGAGAAGATTTAATGAGGCCTCTGGGTATCCAAATTGGCAACGCGGTCAACTTTGGTGAAGACGGTTATGAGTTCGATTCTCGGTGGAGGCGAAATGATGTAAGCTTTCGAAGCACTTTCATCAATACCACCAGCACTGCCAGTAGATTTAGTTGAGTTTCAATAAAGCAAATTAGTATCGATTCTGAGGTAGTCTATGGAAAACCCATCCCAATATTATTTTGGTGAGTAGTTTTGACACTTACAAAAGAGAGGAGCGAAAAAGGGCAGTGGTTTTCCGCTTTAAAGGCGAATTTGCTTCAAAGCGCGATGAGAGTACAAGAAACTCGACGGATTTTGGAGGCACCGTAAATTAGACAGCGATTGCTGCGGTCGAGAGGAGAGCCGCTTAATATTATTCTGAGTGTGCCATTACCACCCATGAATTTTTCATCCCTTCTTCCGTTCGGCAACAAGCGTACACTTGTGTAGCGTGCCTATTGATTTTGGTCAGCTCCTCTTCATTAGAAATATTCAACTATTCAGGGGCAGCGCTGGAAAAACTCACACGCTACGTGGAGAAAAAGGGGCGTAACATAAAAGGTTAACATCGAAGCAGAATAAAATACACTTTTACAAAAACGATAAAAATATTTAACTTTTCACGATACCTTCTCTAATTGGCTTTAAAGCAAGGAAAACTGTGTCAGTTGGTGAGGCTATTTCTGAGTTAATTCAGTGATGCCAGAGGAAATGATTATTTCTACTCCTTATGTAAATTTGCACCTTTGCCCGTTTGGCTGTAACATGAACAACGAAAAAGCAAGCAATCTCCAATTCAACTATTTCAAATTGAAAGATCTAAAATTCAACGAGAGCGTTCTTTGTCTACGAGAAGAGTTTAAAAGACTCAGTATCTATCAGTTTGTTTTGAACAATATTCAATGACCAAAATTATACTAGATTATGTCATTCTTGCGGTACCTATATCGACCTCACGCATTAACTATTTGTTGATTTAATTTTCAAAATGTTTATGTAGTCTTCTTCACTGTAAAAGTTGAAGAAAAAATGAGTGACTAATTTATGCAGTCATTTTCACGGTTTTTATATTATAGAAGTTGAAACTTAGTTGCCGGTAATGGTTGCAAAAAGCCCAAAGAAAAAGTATTTTTTCCGTTGAGAGTGGAAAAAACAAATAGGTTGCCTTCGTTTAAAAGCTACACAATGAGAAATCAGTGAATAGTTGTCGAAGGATTCAATAGAACAATAATTATTTTTATTATTTATTAAAATTAGAATTATAAAACCGAGCTACTTAGTGCTTTACTGCGGCGGTTTCGAATGCTAACTTGCATTATAGTTTATAGTTTTTGTCCAATTAATTACGGTGCGACGTATAATTGGTGCTCCTGTGATACATCGATGCAAATTGTTCGTGACCGAGCTCGGAATGCATGAGCTCGGAAACAACAATTGCATTGGTCGTCAGGGGGACGGTTTGTTTACAACATCATAATTTCACAAAGTATTCTTATATNTTAAAATTAGAATTATAAAACCGAGCTACTTAGTGCTTTACTGCGGCGGTTTCGAATGCTAAGTGCTCCACTTGAAGTAATTGGTAAGGGTGATTCCGAGATATTATACTGAGTCTACTGAAATTATATTCATTCCACTAATTTCGAGTGGTTCTGACGGAATAGTTTCCTTTTTTTAAGAAGTTTACCACAGAGCATTTATTTGCATTGAGATATACTTGCCATTTTTCGCACCACCTTTGAAAATGAAGTAAATCGTATGATGATGGTGAAATGCTATCTTCGCTGCTTGATATTCCTCCATATATTACCGAGTCATCCGCAAATACCCTCATAAAACTATCAATTTCGTCACTCGGGTCATTGTTATAAAACAAGAAGAATAGAGGTCCAATTACGCTGCCTTGAGGTACGTCTGAGGTGACTTTTGCTATTTGAAAATTGGCCTCATATCAGACATTTCTAATTTAAACATAGGACAGGAAGATTAATTCATAAACGGTGTTTTACATGTTGATTGTTTGTGAATATTTCACGGAAGGAATGTTTTGAGGTTAATTACGTAATTAAGGACGATAACGTCCCTAAGTGGTTCAACAAGTAGGTAGAAATACTCGTGTGAGGCAGATTAGTATAATTGAAGAATTTCGAGTTGTTAAAGTTCGGAGAGGTCGATAAACGAGTCTCACCATTGAGTACGGTTCATCAATATACAAGGTTCTATAAGTGAAAGTTCTGCGATTTATACAACAGGTACTAACCACGAAGAACCATCAATTCTGTCGATAAAAATAAAGTATTATCTCACATTTGCCGATGAATGTTTGTCCGTTGACTCTCCCTTCCGCATGGGGTACAAAATGTGAACATTAAAGCCTCGCGTTTGTTTAGAAGGCGATAGCCTTTACTTCCCTTTCCTCAGCGTATTCAAAATATTTGAATACAAAATATTTTTCGGTAGCGAAATTCCAGCGGTCGGCTTCCACAACATCCCCCATCAAAAAAGGCTTTTTCATTGTTTGTATTTTCCGATTGGGCGATCCTCTCGGAAGATTAATTTTATCCGTAGCACAAATTATTTTATACAGATTATTTTTTAAAACCTGGAGCGATGTGAAACACTTGTACGGCTCCCAATGGCTGTTAACTGGGAAATATCTTTTCCGGCACAATGGAAGAATAGGAGTCTTGTATTTTACTATAGAAAAGAATAACTTCGATTGTTTGCAGTTTAAATTTAAACATGAAATTATTTAAATTATTGCGAGAAATAAGAGAGCTTAGTCCGTTGAAAATCATCAATCATTATATGATCGTACTGTTGGCTAGAATATACCGTATTTCCCTACCTATAAGACGCACCGGCACACAGAACGTCCTGTGACACTACCCTGTTGCGTTTCTTCAACACTGTTAAGCAAGAGACGCGGCATGGTAGTTCAGTGGTTAGAGTTCCTGCCCGGAAAGTGGGAGATTTGGGTTCGAGTCCCAGTCATGCCGCTATTTTTCACCTTGGGATTGAACCGCACGGCTTTTCGTGCATAGTTAAAACACATTTCCTTGTGAATTCCTTATAAGTTTGTAGTGAGACGTTTTTTGATGTCAAAAGAGATTTCTTCGTGATAGAAGTTTGTTTCTTTTTGCACTACCCTGACTTTCACATCCGCTGTGCATCTTCCATCAGATGTTATGCCTCCACTCCTTTTATATATCCAAGATATATAAAAGGCGTGACTTGCATAAGTTTCTCTCCTTCCAAATATACTTTCTGTTGTCCATCCATCTTACCATGTAGTGCATTTCAATATTTTGTTTTTGTTTCTATCGATTTCCATCCCCCACTCATTTATATAAATGTAATTCATTTTATGTAAACCGGATAAGAGGACCAAAATAGTTTTTTTTCTTAATTGAGTGACTGAAACATTGCATAGTAATTTAGAGATTCTATTTCATTCTTTTTGAATTTAATTGTCCGTTATTTTTTAGCGATAAAGAGTACCAAGGTTGGCCATTTTTTTATAGGAAATATTATTCTCAAACTTTTCGATGGAGCATTGGAGTTCGTTGCGATGTTGACGCTGTTGAACCTTCGGAGGCCTGAGTTCGTATCCCACCGCTGCTAAATCTTTTCTGTGACCTCTGTCTGCCACTTCGGCCGATCCGACAATGAGCGTGAAATAAGAGAAATAGATGCAAGGACAAGTCGTTTTTAGGACCCATTCTTTCCGCGAACGATACACGACAGCAATAAGCTAAAGAGGTAACTCGAAACCCCCGCCACACGCCAAAAGGCAACTTGCAACTATTTATGTACATGTAGGTAAAGGAAATTGCTGGAATAAATTATGACGCCTTATCCTAGTATGTTTCTTTGCCTCTTGGCTCGTTGCAGTTTCTCCCTCAAAGGTGGGCTTTAGCTTGTTTATCATAACAAAATGGTGGACAAAGTTGAAGTCGTTACTTACTGGAAAATCATGAAG
Organism: Ladona fulva; assembly: GCA_000376725.2. Lineage (NCBI taxonomy): Eukaryota > Metazoa > Arthropoda > Insecta > Odonata > Libellulidae > Ladona > Ladona fulva. Next base: position 415,120 of record KZ308295.1, on the reverse strand, counting down.
GAGAGAAAATGTGCACAACATTTCTCTTTTTAAAATGACGGACACCTTATTCGGTCAATTATTGAGATAAATAAGGAAAACGTCAATGATAAAGGTGCCAAACTATCAAATTTCTTATACCAAGTCAAGAACGAGGTTTCTGAATATAGAATCTAAAGAAACGGTTTCGATTCGCCAGCTACCCCGGGAAAGCGATGGATTTATCCGACCGAACATCACGAACGCATTGATGTCAGTCACGTTGCCTTTTTGTAGGTCGTTTATAATATTTTTAACCATTATCATGCTAAACTCCGGCTGGAAAGGAATAAAACCTATTTCACGCTATCTTTAGTCTACCCTGTTGTTGTTACAGAGATGTGAAACAAACCCTTTAAAACTGGCCACCTAGCAACCCACATTTCATCATGAACCCTGTTGTTTCCATAGAATCGTCACCCTTAATCCATTCCATCTGTATGTAGTTTGTCTTGTAATTTTCTCTTTTAATTCCTGTATCCCTCATATCTACCATTCCAACAAAAGGAAACAGTCTTAGCTAATAAATTCGCTTTCCCTCGCATCCACACCCTTCGCTATTCTTTTTCCCCTCCAGCCAATTTCTCTCTCGCACTTTCCGTAATCCTCCGCATCTTCTGAAATATTATTACGCTTTCGCTTTAACTTTTCGCATTCCTCTTTCTGGCATTTCCATTTCTTGCTCCCGACGCTCCCGTTCCCAGCTCTCTTGAGGGATTTCATTAGCTTCATTTTTCCCTTAAAGGAATCCATTCGTTACCTTTTTAAAACAACAAAGTTCAGTTCCTCTGGGAAATAGTGACGTTCGTTAAATAAGAAAAAAATACTTCGCTCGCATATTACCCGGCCTCTATTGCAACGAGTACAACATCGCAATGACTTTCTTTTTCAGGGAAAATCGGCTTGGAAATTGTAATGCGATCCCTAAGCCGCGGGTTTTATTGGTTGAAAGAGAACATCTCTGTTTTGTTTAAGCTTTTAAAATTAGCATTCAAATCATTGTAAAAACCATTTTAAAAGTCTCGGTGCGTTGTTTTCATTCTCAAATGGCTCAAGTACTAAGCGACATTATTCAGTTTTATATTAATAATTTGTGTCACTCTCTGATAGAAACCATGAAAGCAAAATCGAAATTTCATCAGGATACCCTTCGCAGCTGATAAAGGCAAGCCATGCGACTAACTCTTAATCTTTCTTTTGAAATTTATATTTATTCCTGGAATATTCCAGCAATGAGGATGGAGTGATATGGGATATTGAATGTGTTTCTCTTTCAAAGCTATGGCCTGTTTTATTTTCGTAAAAGCATAGAATATAATATATTTTTATGTAATCAGAGCTAATGTAATTCAATTAGAAATAAACATGAGGCGTCAAGGCCACGAGTGCAAGGCAACATACATAGCTCGATGGCGTTCCTATTTTTACCTTAATTGTATGCATTGCTGCCCTAATCGTTTGTATTAAAGCCTTAATTGTTTGTATTGTTGCTTCAGTTCTTTTTATTGTTGCGTCAGCTGTTTATTGTGTTGATAAGGACGCTACCCTAAGGGCTGTGTCGGTGGTAGTTAAAAAGAGTTCATTTGTGCACTTAGCGAGCAAAACCAGAGTTGAAATCGTTCTACATCAACACTTCTTGGAATCAAAACCACTTTTGTACGTACTTTTATCCCTTTATGCCCATTAATATATGCCTCATGCAGTATTATAATCGCCCTTCCGTCTTTTCCATGCTTTCAACCAAAGAGAAACCCCCATCATACCAGTCCTGTCGTTATTTTTCACACCTTTGCCAGAATAGTCGTGGGAAACATTCTTCATAACCACAGATAGCATTGGGAGAATACGCCTATAGTGAAATTCATTCATTAGAAATGAAGTGGAATAGCATTCAATTAGAAAATCAGAAAAGAATATTACAGTAAAGAGGTGACCAGATAAGTTTTCAATAAAATAAATTATGACGACCGATTTCGTGAACAGAGTAGCTTCATCAGGTGCTGGAGTACAAGGGAACGCTATAAACAGCAAAGGGGAGGTGTTAAGGATAAAGGGAAAATCCCTTTTGGGAGGGAGCCGGTGGGAGAGGTAGTTGGGAAGGTATATTCGTTGGATATAAAACCCTTGGCCAACGGGGAGCAACTTTCTCCAGTGCTATGACCTTCAACAAATTAACGCGCGGTACAACATTAATGGAATATATTCGGTGTAACGTTAATGTGCTTCTGTTGTTAATTACCAGAGACTTTGTCGTGTTCAGTAGCGGAAGCTTTCCAATTTGTAGAGGAAAGTAATAACATGTGACCTAGAACAAGACCTAGATGACTTGTACAGTATTCTTCAGTCCATATGACGCACTTTTTTCCCGGAAAATTTAGCCTTTAAGAATGTTTTTTTCTGATTTCAGGAACAGCCATACAATAGTAATTGTAAACTATGTTACGCTTTGACTCGTGGGTTTAGTCTTCTAATCATCATTCTAGCAATGTTGCGCTTCTTTCATTCTTCTGTAAATTGACGCTCTTTTACGGGTATCGTTTCTTTTATTTCCACTTATAAGCAGCTTACGAACGTGTGTGTATAATCTTTGTTTCGTTCACCTGAAAATGCGTCTTATGGGACGGGAAATTAGATAGAATTGTTTTTTACAAATGGATAAAAGGGATGGAGAGGGATTTGACAAAAACGTTGACAAGTGGAATCTGATGTTTTTAGCGTCAGAGAGAACTTTAAGCAACTTAACCTAAACAGGAATACTTCAAGTAAAATAAAACTTAACTATAAAAAACTGGTGAATCATTGCGATTACAACTAAATTTTCCTCCAAAGCTGCGCTGAGTGGCTCAGTTCGTTTTCAATAACGCATTGAATGTCCATGAAATTGCTCATTAGAGTTCGAGAAAAGCAACAAACAGCCGTTGTTTGTGAGCAAACTAACCATTGAAAAATTCCAACCAGCAGGTGTTAGGGTTCTCAGTTGTCGCGCTTTGCAAGTATTGTTCTCATACGTATTTCGGCGACTATGTTGCCATCTTCGGGAGAGAAGAATAACTGACTCAGCTGCCGAGGAACCCCCTTACGAGATCCCCATGTTCCCAGGTCTAGCTGCTGAGGAAGAGCTATTAATTCCCTGCCACACTTTGAAAAGTGACTTGCAGGGAATTAATGGAGATGCAGACCTTTTTTCAAAGAAAGAACATTTCACCAAAGATTTATTTTGACATATGAGATGACATCTTCTGGACATCTTGATGACGAAACCGGTCCTGGAAATAAACCTTTTGTGAAATATACTCAGTTTCTTTGGTGAACGTGTGCGAAATTCCAAGAAGTTACGCTTGGTCGCATTAATTTTAGATGTAGGCCAATGTAGATGATTCTACGTTTAGCTCTTTTCAACCGTTTATTACATCTCTGTGCGTAAACCCACCGAGAGCTCCTCTACATTTCAGTCGATACTCATCAGAGATCGCAATTAAAATATCGAGCCGAAACGCCTCCCATATCGAACACTTTCCAATTAACTGCTTCGAATTCGCCGGTCCCCTTCGCATCCGGTCCACCCTTTCTCGAGCCATCCCATTACGTCATCAATTCTCATTTCCTTGCCTCTTTTCCCATCATTCATGCTTAGGGAAAGGTGCTCCTGATATTCCTTAGAGAGTTACTAACCTTGCTTTTCCTACGCAGGTCTGCCCTCCGATAGATCGATTGCTTGATGATATCCAATCGATTGTCACTGGTCAGGATGATCTAAACTTTTCTATTAATTTATAAGCAAAGTAAATTGATTCAGAACTGAAGGGGAAGCCATATACCTGATATCATATTTTGTTGACTGGAATATTCATTTCAATGAAGACGAATGGATATTTATCCTTTAATTCTTTATGTGTGGTGCCGAATAATGGCATTCTTCTAATCTCTTGTAAACGAATCTTAATGAAGTGATACTCGTAGTCTCATTGTGATTTGTATTCGTATATTTGTATTTTCACTCCTGGCTTTCGGAGTCATTAAGAAAAGTGAGGGCAAACGACCTCACTCCACATCTTACCAACCCATTCCCTCTCCAAAGACTTTAAAAATCTAAAGTAGAGGGCTTGAGGTTACAACAAGGCTTTGTACATTACAAGCATCAAGAAAGTATTTCAAGGAGAATTTCTATTCCACGAATCGATTCTAATTTGATGCTTCAAATATGAATGTCGTTAAATGATCGTGGAGAAGCTACATCTATGGAAGACGTATTTAGTACTGTTTACTGAATTTCCTGCAATTTCACACTATTCTGCAATTGATGCACAACGTGAGGTATCAGAATAAAACGTAATGAATGTCCCTTCTCCAACGTACGAATTGCAATATTAATGAATTAGATATATTATAGGTTTTCAATTTAGTTTTGTCAATAATAACAAATTTTCATTATAAATCATTGTTTGAAAATAGCCAAAAATTGGAAAGAAAAAGATTTTTAATTGAGTTGCATATCTTTAATCGGCGGTTTTTTTCGGAGTAATGCCTTTTATGTATTTTTTGGTGTATTGAATTATAAAAACTTGTTGAAAAATATTTTATTTATTGCATTTTCCACCTAAACGATGACGTGAGGTCACAGACCTGGCATAAAGTATCACAGACCGCTCATGAAATTTAATAGCAATTTTATAGATATGTTATAAGAAGGATAAACGAAGTATAATGAATGATATATGCTACGTAAAAGTATCAAAGAAGGTAACCTAAAATACAGATTGGTTGAAAATGAAATACGTTGATGATTTACGTTGAAGTTATCACCGCGATCCCTGAGATCGCATGTCTGGATTAAAAAAACTATTGGAATTTAACATAATCAAGGCATAGGTATAGCACGGTAAGCTATACTATCATATATTGGTACATTGTATCGTGGTCTACTATACAGTGTAGTAAACAGTACGTGTTAATACCACAGTAAAATAATATTTAATGTGTTTAAATGTTCTCAAGCTTGATAAATAACTTTTCTGTGTGCGTTGTCTTAAAACTAAGGTAACCAACCAAAACATGGTAACCATCTTCCCATGCGATCAAATTTGATGCAATTTGTTCTTATGTTATTATTCTTGATAATAAATATAGTGGTGTCTATTGAGGCTAAAGTTATTAACATTTATCTTTTAAATATTTACTCCTTGAGCTGAGATGTAAATTGTAAGCGTCTTTTTCGTTAAAATGTTGAATTAGAAGTGTTATAGTCCCAAGACTCTAGGATCCGCTCTGAGAATAAGCCTTCATAGACGTCACATTTTGACGAATAACGAACCTTGGCTCGGGAAGCGCTCTCAGTCAATTAAATACGTCAGTGTCGCCTTTTCCTTGTTTTCCTCCCTTAATTAGCGGTTCTGAATTTTTTGTGCATAAATTCGACAAACAACGCACCCGCAATATTGAATTCGTTTTTGCTTACGTCATCACTCAAGTTGGATGTGCCTTTTGACTTAATAACGGATGCGGCTAATAATTCATCATCAAGACATTTGGAAATGTGACACTCTCTATTTCCTCATAGCGAAGCCAAAACCTTCAATAGTTGTTCCAGTTTTCCTCAAAATGTCCCTCATCGGTGGGCGAAAGGAAATGTTTCGTTAATTTCGATGATAATTTAACGTCATGTGGCAAATATACAAAAATATATAATTTTTTCGAAATATTGCGTCAAGATCACTTACACAAATTCGAATTTCTCGATTATAACTTTTTGCTGCGGAAAGTTAACACATTACTCATCGTAAAACATACTATTGCATTAATATTGTTACATCGTTGATACTGTTGTTTTACATTCATTTCTTCTTTTCTTTAAAATTAATATTTTAATCCATTAAAATAACAGAATATTTAACAATAATGATCTAATTAACTACTTTTCATTGGTGTAAACGAGGGTACTATGGCATTAAATTTAATAGAAGCCTACTGAAAATTTCTTTAACCAATCCAGTGTACACTAGCCTTCTTTTTTAACAAAAGATTTACTAAGTTTACGACTTGAACAAGTAGTAAATATGACACCACAAGGAAGATCAGGGAATTAGAAACTAGAACGAATCGATTCGAGAATTCATTTTTCCGCGAACGATACGAGAAAGTAATCCATTATGGAAATAGAATCACGGTACATGCACCCCCTGCAAACGCCGAAAGGCGGCTTTCCTCATAGACAGGCATAAATGCTTCTATTAGTTTCGGTTAGGCTTGGTTGATAGTTATATCGGCCTCCATGGCAAGTCCTATGATCAAAAATTACCAATTTATATATTGAGAAAATCAAATATGACGTTGTGAGCAACATATATAATAATTATAATAGAAAATGCATGATGAAATATCGCCAGAATCGCAAATTTTACGGATTGGAGTAATAGTTTCCTTTCTTCCGCGATCCATTTCTCCATTCGTGTTAACTGTACCTTCCAAGAATCGTGTCTTAGTTTCCAATTGAATCAATGTACAGCGTCGCATGTCTGCTTATGGCGAATGAATGCCGTGATGGAAAGCAGTTCTCATGAAGGAGAGGAATTGATAGAATGGTAAGGTGTCGCGAACAGGGGTGCCCCTCAGCCCCTGCACAGGTGAACATTTGAAAGTCTAATGTTTCTGATCATTTGCATTCGCTATTACCCAAGTATATGAGTCATACAACGCGACGATTGCTGAAATCGATTCCAGAATCAACATTCGACGCCGTAGAAAAAAAAAAATGAATCACCTAATCATTTATCTACAGCTTTTGATTGCTCCAAATCTTTAAACTGTAGGCCTGAATGGATTGAAAGCGATTGAAAATGCAATAGAACGTACATGTAATTGTATATTTCGTACTCAGTTTCTTCAAGGTATTTTATGTCAATATTTTTACTTCTGAGAATTAGACTTACTCCCTCGCTTATGGGGTCGGCTTACGATTTTTGACGACCGATGGTCGTGATTATGACGAATTTTTTTCTGATTTTTACGAATGCCTTTCTTGCAGCCATATGGGGAATCGGAACAGACAAAACCAATCCCAAACCAGAAAAATCCGATTATCCAGTACTGCGAACTGGGTTGAAGCAGTAGCCGTTAACCACTCAGCTAGCATGACCGGTATTTAATGCCAAATATCAGTCGTAACACATGGGCTCCAATTAAACAAATGTACATGTGTTTTATTAATATTAGCTCATCAGAAAACATAAAAGTCCCAGGGATTAACAGAAGTGAAACATAGTGGCATGACTGGGACTCGAACCCCGGTCTCCAACTTTGTGAACCACCTGCCCGATTAAAGGGGGACGTGAGTTCGAGTCCCATTCATGTCACCATTTTCAATTCTGTTTATCGAAGAGTTTTAAAGAGCAATACTAAACACCTTTCTCTCATTCGAACACAGGAACAAGTTTCACTGCTTAGAAATTTTCATTTCAGTTATCCATTTGTATATAATCTGCTTTCACATGTAAGCGATTCTCATTAATTCTGGTAAACATATAAAGTGAGGTTACCCTTTCGTTCTTTCCCCTCCGATAGGCTAACATTCGAAAGCTTCGGTTGATTGCTTATTACAATATCGCTTATAATGGACATTTTGCCCTCGCCCAGGTAAATCTTATTTCCTTCAAAAGAAAAAACTATCCATCCCTGAAATTAAATCGCATATTTTCTATAAATGAGCGGTAAAACTACCATTTTGTTATTTTCTCATCCTATGTTTATGCTGTGTACGTCGTCATCGCTACAACAAAACCGCTGCATACACAGCAATCGCCTCATGATTTTGTCTGACTGCTTTTCGAAGTTCTCTACGTTATTTGTGAATAATATACAAGGGTTAGCCAAAAACTAATGCCCTGCATTTTTTTCTCAAGCCAAACCCATGATAGTAATTCGTAATTGTAGTTTAAAATTTTTTAATGCTTCCCACATCTAGATGCATAGTTTCAGTTTTCTCCTGTAGATAGCATAGCTATTGGAAGCTTTCGAAGTGTAGTCTGACCGTGATACACGTTACAATCAACGTGCTGTGATTGAACTTGTGTTCGTAGAGAAAGGAACGGTAGGAAATATTCACAAACGTTTGTGAAAAGTCTATTGCTATGGAACATATGCAGTCGTTAGTAGTACAGTTAATTGCTGGATAAGGAGGTTGAGTGTATTAGAAGGCAGTTGAAACTGAAAAAGTGGATCCTTAACCAGAGCGAGGACTGGTACCGACAGGGCATACTTGCCCAAATGAGTCGCTATAGAAAGACAATAGAACTTGAAGGATATTATGTGAAAAAATGGACTATGCAGATAGAACATCATTCATATGTGTACATTTCATTTTTATGGAACATAGAGTTTTTGAGAAGAAAAATGTTGGGCATTACTTTCTGGCCAACCCTTGTATCTATCTTCCACGTAATCGTCTTTTGGTCTGTCTCTCTGTCTGTCCGTGCATCGTTTACTCTACTCAGAAAACGGTCCAGTAGAATGCATGAAACTGTGCAATATTTTTCAAAAGAAAATACCCGTAGAACTACTTTTATATATATCTACAATCGAGCTCAGGTGTCACTAATGCATTTCCGTAAGATTACACGCCATTTTCCGAGAGTGCAGTGCTTTCTTCCTTTGTTCATAAAGATACGTAAATGCGATCGGATTTCCATCGACCTTGCATTGTTCGAGAGCTAAAGCTGTCGTTTCACCGACCGATAGAAATAAATTTTCCGAAGGCGTACGAATCGGAGCTACTGTTAAAGCAACCACTGTTTTATTGTTACCGTGCAAAACTTTTACAGTTGATTTATCTTTGTGAGTACAAAAACCGAACTCAATTCAGGGAAAACACCGCGAAAATGCGATTTCCATGTTTAAGTTAAAAACACTAATTCTTCGCTATTATTATTGATAGAAATGGCGTAGATTTTATGGTGCTTGTCCTTTCCGCAACTAATAAAATAAATCTCCATCGTTATTAAACTAGAACATAGATCAAAACTACTTCAAATTGTAAATAACATCAATACAGTAGGTAACAGTACTGTTTGAATCAACTCGCTGTAATTCCTATTCCTATAAAGTTGTTATTGTTGCCAGACGGAACATTAATGTATTATATGTATAAATAGATACATTATTATTATCATTATTTTATGATAATAACAATTGATTATGAAGCATCCTTATGTCAGTTCTTTAATGAGGTTCCTCGAAAGATCTAAAATGGGAGTGTTACCAAAACGATAGGTGAAATCCCTCCGGAATAAATTAAAACGATGCATTTCTAATCACGATTCGTCTGCAATTCACGATATTCATTTTGCGCAATTTGTAAATCTGTGATAATCAGACATTACTAGGCAAAAATTGATGGGTACGTTCACAATTTGTTGTTGTGATCCACTGCGAAACATTCGGACGCATTTATCAGTAATTCGGTAAACACTTCGATTGTTCTTTCAAACTCACTCGAGACATATTATGAACTCAAAAACCATACAGGATCACTTGATTTTCGGCCATTCGTGAAAATTCATTCGGCTGAAAATGTAATCCCATTTCACCGAATTCATCCGCCATCTGTCGCCGTTTAAACTAATCAATATCCTGTTATAAATAGATGTAATTTATTCATCTTTTATTCAGGCCCATGTCCTTCCTTTCCAAATAACCTTATAAGTGGTCTGATATTGACTATCACAAATATAAAAGAAAAAATAATAAACAGGGTGTCGTGAAAACTTAGCAACTAGGGAGAGAAAATATCTTCACAACGTAATGCTGACAAAGAAGTGATCGATGAAAACATCGATTGCACAGTAAAATAAATCGTGAAGCCCAAAAAAAGTGTAAATAGAAAACATATATACAAATTATTTCTTTAATCGACTTAAAACTTTGAAATAAACTGTATCGGTTGATAGTTTTATCATTATTGATAATGATCCATCCTCCTTTACCGTGACAGAACAATACATAATTATCTTTTTGAAAATCCTGCTGAATAAGAAATGCCTGTACATCGTCCCGGCGATTGTAAATCGTTATTATAAATGCTAGATTCATTAAAATTTGCCTCCTACTCAAAAAATATCTTCCTAATATAAATTTTCAATGGACCCGAATTCACCGTGTATCTCTTCGGGAAAATCTATGAGCTCGGATGAAAAAGAATCGCCTTGGTCGTCAAGGTGACAGGTTGTTTATAACCACAAAATTCTACAAAATGTTTGCGTTTCATGTCTGAATTTCATTTGGAATTTTAAAACGATATTCTACCACAAAAAACGTGAATCTTTACTAGATTTTCTTTCTTTTGGTACTTGTCTCGATTTGGTTTTTTTTGGTTCATTTTCGGACCGTATTTTGGATCATTTCTGCAAAAGAAAAAAAAATGGCTGCAATCGATCAAAATGAATTTTAACTGTATTTCTTACTGCAAAGTTTTGAGACATCTGTAGTCGAGCCAAGGATACCTTAGGTGAAAAGATTTCAATTCGTAACAGCCAATTGGCTCTCTATTGAATATCTACATTTCATATTCCTATCTCATCGAGAAGTGTGTGAAATAATTTTCAAGGACTGCTTCAAAGCATTTATAATGAAGAGTTACTGACACGAATACATAAATAAATATAAACACGATGGTCTTTATTACAGTAGATTTACGGTTGGACATGTTGTCTCAGCAATCACAGTATATTACATACTCAATTATAAAAGTATATTCATATGTAACTTTCAGTGCATGCTCATACGAGAGAGTAGCATTCGCTGTTTATCTATTTACGTTACAGTTTCCACCTCTCAATCATTATACATATCCTCTGCGAATCTTTAGCTTTCTAATCTTAGTTTCTTCGAGTGCATGCGCCTCATATATTTAACGTATATTTCCCGTCTTTCGATTTTCTTTGGGTCTTCCTCACCCTTTAGGGCCACTTTAATTAACGCCAATTAATCCATCATTCTACCTCTTCATTCCTTTACCTATATGATGGAGGTAAATGAAATCCACATCATCCCTTTCTTGCAGGTCACCATGAAATTTTCTCAACCCATATTTATCAAACAGACAAAAATCACTGGACTTATGCTGGTGAGGTCTCTAAGTACATACTACCATTGTTTGGACTAAATGTGCGCATCTAAAATATAAAAATCCACATTTCCCTTATGTTTATAGATATGAATTTTAATGGCGAATGGGACCAAATATGTTTTCCACGATGACTGCTCGAAAACGTGAGTTATGGTGGGCCCTCAATGAAGTTGTACTCTAAAACTGCGTTCGTTAACGCGCACACGGAGATGCTTCAGTGGGGCGAAGGAGGAAGTGGATATAGGAAATGGAGATCGATGATTGAATGGGGAGCGATAAGAAGGGTTAAGAGGGAGGGATAAATTCGTCGGAAACGTAATTTCCTCCGAAATGGATGAATGATTCATGACGAGCATAAAAAGACCCACTCCTTCCTTCCGCATGCAAATTTTTAAAGTGCAGCTCCGAGAAATATAATCAGGGAGCGGTCGCTCTCACCGCTGTTGATCCTTGGCTGATGTGCGACAAAGAATGCAACGACTCTTGTATTCTCGTCAATGCATTCATACTATCTCCCTCTCGAGGTAAGTGTATACACTACTATGTAAGTGTCACTTCTATACATTCTTCTTAACCTCCTTACCTTTTTCTGCATTTTTCTCATTGGTCACCGTTGTGCATCTATGTATCGTTCGGTGATCTCATCTCTGTGAATTTTTTTATCAATTTTGTATTGTATATTTTTAAGCTCTGATTTTATGTTGTATATTTTTTATTTTTTATCTAATGTTTCAATGGTCAATGTCTTCTGGTGCAGAAACTTTACTTATAGAGTCTTCAACTGTTAAAATGTTACTTTGACTGGATTTCAACCAATATTTTCGAAAATTTTCAAAACTGCTGTGAGAAATCAAAAAGTGTTACCTCACCTCCCATCCTTAAATAGATTCTCTTACTTTGGCTAATAACTGCTGTAACTCGATTAAGTTAGCGTTATGAAACATAAATTTATCTAGTCAATCATTTTTGTTTTTTCCTGTCTTTCCTAATTATCACAGGTTACCAAAAAAATTATTTACATAATATGGGAGTTATATTTCACATACTGAAATCAATGCTTTCTCTAGTATTACACCTCATTATTTCTGTGTTTGTATAATAGCCTAATTGGGCCCGTAATAATCTTTATAGCCATTATTTATTGTTTTCATAACTTCGATAAATTTCATACGCAGTCATTCCTGTTTAATCAAATCCTCTCGCTATTTTGGAGTTATGATTATCAACTCTCTTTCCTTTTCTTTTATGTTTTGATGTCGTGATTCTTTTGATGAAGAAGAGTTTGCCTTCGTATCTAATGGATATATCGGCAGCTTCGTTCAGGCTTCTAGTTCCTTGAAAATATTTCTTTGTACATATTTTACTTAAGTTATACTCTTTTAAAATTTTCCTTCTCTCGTCTTGTTTGTCATTGTAAGAAATAAGCCACTATGTAAAATCGGCGGAAGCTGACGTATTTCAGTCTTTACCTCGCAGAAATACATAAAGGGTTTTAATCATTCCAAACATCCTCCTTTATTGGACTCGGTTATTGAAGATGTTCCGCTAGGACACTCGATTATATTGGACCGACATACGTTCGTTGCCATAGCAGATGCGCATGCGCACCTATATTTTAAGCCATTTTCCCTTCTTTCCTACAATTAGATGACCACACCGCTCTGCCACTTATATTCCTTAGCCTTCCCATATTTCCTGCTTTTGCTGGGCGATAAAAATTAGAAACTTTACACATTGGACCAGAAGGGGAAGTTTCTCGATGTAGTCACGCTATAAGCCGGAGCGGCAATTTAAAAAAAAAATCTTTCTATGCTTCCGTTTTATAAATTCAAGGGAACCTACCGAGCGTTGGCTCGAATGAGCAGACACGTTGAAAAGATGGAGCGAAAAATAATTGAATTGCAACTTCAAAAAAGAGGAAAATACTTGATAAGACGTTCTTCGGTATGGCTGCTTATTTGGGAATTACTGAAAAGGGCTGAAGGAAAAATAACGAGGTAATAATAATAAGGTATACATTATTATGATATATATAAATTGATATTGTTATAAGATATTGAAGCAGTCAGGACAGACTTTAATACTCGAGATTAGTTGAATAACTATTGGCAGTATGGGAACAAATTCATGAATAATACAAATATATAAAATAGCGAGAATTTCAATGAAAATAATGCCGTCATTATAAAAGAACACCAGCATCTATTATTATGACAACCGGAGGTGAAAGGAGCTACAGGACAATGCAATGTATAAGGAAATTGAAGTAGAAGCTGTTTTGATATAATACCTTGGTAAGTTCAGAGAATGGATTAGTTTGAAAGTAAGAAGATGAATTACAAATTTTCCTGCGAGAACGAGAAACGAAGATTTGTTCAATCAAAACAAATTAAATACAATTTTCCTATTAAGCATAAGTGTAGTTTTCATGAAAAGTGTTCGCAACATATTTATAATGCGGTACTAATTTTCCGTAATACAAAATAATGATGGCGTATTCAAACCTTGTTATGTTAAAAGGAAAACCTACCATCTACATCTACATCATGCTGAATAAGAAATGCCTGTACATCGTCCCGGCGAATCTTGTAGAAAGAAGCTTAGAGAAACAGGGGTTTAGAAAAATCTGAAAACAGAAATTCGCTTTTCTTTGATTAATAGTGAACTGTTAAAAATTTGTAGTTCTTTGATTTTCAAAAAAGTGGTCATATATTCAACAATCAATATATGTACTTACTCGTATCCCTGAATACAGATGAATTTTTGTGAGTTGCTGGTACCTTTGCAAAAATTCTTTAAAAATAAGAGATTTCAATTACACTACCTCTAATTCTTTCCGAATATTTCCGGATTTTATAAACTCCTAGAATTTTCCGAAATTTTCTAATGCTTCTCTTATGTATTTCAGAAAAGGCTTTTTTGAAATTTATCAAATTTTCTCCATTAATTATGCTATTTTACATACATTTCTACAAATTTGCGACAAATTGGTATATATACTTTCATATGAGCGCTATATAACGGTTCTATGGTCCCTTGAAGAGAAATAATTACTTTTGAGAAATACTCTTCTTTCTCTGAAGTTAAGTGGTTTCCAAATCGGCTCATAATCATGTATTGAAATAATTTTTCGCGCTCATTATAAAAATAATCGATTTTAATTGAAAAATCAAAACTTGAGATATTAATGGAGAACTGAAAACGCGTTCTTAATTCGGTTTCTTCTCATCATTCTTCATGTCTGTGAGAATATGGGAGTTTGTTAAACTGAAACGATGCTAAATGTGTGAATTCATTTTCTCTCTCCTTACTGAATTCTAAGAGAAGTGTTATTCATAGGGTCATTATAAAGTAAATGCGTGCATTCGCCACAACAATATAACTCAGTGATTAAACTGACTCAACTCCTCATCTTGGACTCCAAAACTTTTGTGAGTTAAAGTTGAGAGTCCAACCAGAATTCGAAATGAACGCTTTACAAACAGACAATGATAAGCATCATCTTTTAAATGTAATGCAATAAAACAGCAAACATTACGAAAATGCTCTCTGACACAATTTTGGAAATACTTCAAATAAAGGAGATTAGGCTGCGATTGCTTGATAAATTCAGAGAAAGTACATTTGCGGAAGACGTAATCAGTGTTATGCGACCCCCTTCTGCTACTTCGGCGATCCCACAATGAGCACGAAATAAGAGAGATAGGTGCGAGGACAAGTCGTTTTAGGGACTCATTCTTTCCGCGAAAAATACGCGATAGCAATATGCTGAAGAGACAGTTCGAACTCTTGGTTTTTACACCCCCTGCCATAGGCCGAAAGTCGGCTTGGGGTAGGGTATTTACCTATGTACATGAAGACGTATTACATGAAGATCGTCCTCACGCAAAATCATGTTGTTGAATATGGATGCATACTGAAAATGTTTGACGGCAATATCAAAACCCCAAAATATCTCATTATAAACTATTATTTATTGCCTGGTCTCCGCAGCCTTTGCAATAAATGACGCATTTTTATCTCCCTCCAGCTTCATTAAGAGTTCGTCCACCCTGGTTGGGAAGACCTGGAGTGAGGCGCGAACCACGATTAAACTTTGAGAAAATAATCATCGGCCATGTTTCGCAATCATCCAAAATTCCTCGCCACAACATCCTCAAGACTGCTTTCGGTGGAAAGGAATGGATTAATCAGACGGAAATTCACTCAAAATTCTCAGCGAATACATTCGTTTCGTTTGCTACCTGCAGCTAATTAGGCTCCTCCCTGGCAGCGAATTTCTCATCACGAAATAAATTCCGGAAAACGCTTTTTTTCGCAATATTCCCTCTCGATAAATTGCTCCTCGGGTATGTTCCCTGTGACGAGAATAATAGTGTGGAACGCAAACAGGATTAAGGTCCAATTTGAATCATTCTTTCAGAAGTTGTGAATCATAAGGAAAGCCATCCGGAACATCAATCTACCTGCACCTTAAGTTAATCACGCAACAGAACACCGGGACCTTAAGGTTTAGTGCTGCGAAGGAGTCAAATTGTAGGAAGGATGCTGTGTCCTTAGAGGAGAGAAATAATTAATTTCCCAGGGGTGTTTGCGAGGGGAGGGATAAGGAAGCTGAAGATGAGTAAAGTTAGAGTCCACTGAGCAACTTCTGTAATATTTTTCGGAAGCCTTGGGAGGAAACCGATGGAACCACAGCGCTGAAGGAATAATTGTGTGTAATGTTTGCCTTTCATCCATTAACGGCCAAGGTTACAATTAGTGGAAAAAACACCCAATTTTCTTTTGATGTTGTACTGACTTGTTAGATAAGACAAGTAAAAACATAGGCTCTGTAAAAGACGTGCAGACATGAAGAAAAAATGTCCTCAACTTTGGCCGAATCCATTAAGGCAGTGAGAGGTCATGTAAGACACAGTCTATGTCTGTGCAAGCTGCATTTCGGTGTGTGGCAGGGGGTGCATGCATCAAGACTCTATTTCCGTAATCGATTGCTTCTGCGTACCGTTCTCGGTAAAATGAGTTCTTGAATTTATTCATTCTTCAGAATGGCCTATATAACATGGTGGATACATATCGGCTACATCATCTCGGAATGCGCTTTCTCAGAACTTTACTCGTATCTAGTAAATTAAACATTTGCTTAAATCTTCTATTGTGAAATGTTGTACATTGAAGTGCGCAACAAGGAGTATTTCTCAGGAGAAAAGAGCATAAATACGTCTCACAAGACCGAATCTCGAACCCGGATCTTCTACTTCCCGTTCCTTGCTCACAAAGTCTCCCGAACGAGTTTTTTGTTCTGGCGCGATAGCTCAGGTGGTGAGAGCAACCACCCGGAAAGTGGAATATCCTAGTTCGAGTCCCGGTCCCGTCAGATGATTTCCGTTACTCCTTGGAAACAAATAACATCATTAAAATTCTCTTCTATATATTCGGCTTAATATACTCTTCTGTAGTTTCTTCGGTTATAGTACTAAAATAGATGTTTAAAAACACTAAGGCTGGACTCGCGATCGAGTCAAACGAGAAACTCCGTATTACCGATTTCTAGCAAAATTCCTATGCGCATTTCGGAAATAATGTCTCCATTCTCAATGGCTCCACATTAGGAAATGAAATTAATTTTATGTCAATTCAAAATTCAATTACATGTCGATGTACTCGAACAGACCAGGTAGTTCGTGTTTAGGCATGGAAATTGTTTCAGATTTCTCTATAGTTAAGGTATTATTAATATCTTCATTGAATGAATTACTAAAACTTTTCTGAAAATCAAACTTACCATCATTTATATAGCTTTAGTAATTAAAGATGTCCCATTACAAAATCACTCGTATGCCCGCCTAAAATATACACAAATTATGCCAATTGGTATTTGCTATTGGCGAATCCAGAGGCGGAAGGATGTCGCGATCCATCCACCATTTGATGAGTTCGCAAGGAATTTGTCAACATTTCCTCGTCAAACATATGCTTTGACACATAACAGCGAGATTTTTTTACGATTATTTAAAGAATGATTTACAATACTCCGTGATTTCTATTAGTTTTACTATTAAATTAATCTTGGTAAGCGATATTTGGTGGAATTCCATCTTCACAATAACACAAATAAATAAATAATGGATAGCAAGAACAGACTTGTAAATTCTATTTTCACTCCTTGTATTTGTCAGTTGAGGGGATTTAAACTTGAGAGCTCACAGAGAAGATCATATCAATGTCATAGAGACGTTTGTGTTAGGAATTTGGTGTATAAGGATGTAGGTTGTTAGATGCCTTGCTTTAAGTTCCATTTTTGTTGACAACATCCTATATAAAAAATAGAAATAATCAATTCCCTCTTCAGGTGTGATTTAAGCTGGGATTTTTTATTAAATATTCCACATTTTAACGATGCAATTCTGAGCAATGCTTTCTTATGCAGCCCATATATATTTTTCCAAGTTCCCATAACTTCTTCAACTCCAAAGGTGGAGAGTTTCCAGTTGTTTGAATGCTTAGAATGTACAAAGTTATGTCGAAGTTTTTCTAAAGTGATGTAAAATGTTAATAATTAGAGTGTTGAGATTATTGACATAGAAATGTATTGTTGTTTTAAGAATGTAAGTCTGCGTTTGTATGTTTAATCTAACTGACTTTCGTAGACTTTTCCTTACATATCTTGCCAATTCAGAAGGATTCGATTTTAATGTTTTATCTTATGCTTTGCCTTTAATTTAGTTCGTAATAATGAGTTTCTTCTTTGGAATTCTTCGTATCTTCTTTGGAACATTGTATTAATATTTAATTCATACCTTCATGTCTAGAAAACAGTCATTTGGTGTATGATAGAGGAAAATCTACTTTTACCTCAGTGTCGTTCGTAATATTGTGAGAGCTACTGAGTTATGCTCTATCATGGTAACCATCTATGTTACTTCTAATCATTGCAATGGAGAGTGTTAAAAATACTGTCATTGTGCAGATTTGACACGGAATTTTCCTTTGACAGTATTCCGATTCAATGAGTGAAGCAAGGGAAAATTCCCTCACTCCTCATCTGCCTAGTAATCCTCATTCTTTTTCTTTCTAACGGAAGAGAATAGAAAGGTCCAACCAGCCTTCTGATAGGCATATTTGCATTAGAAAGGAAATCGATTGTGATTATTCTTCCCGAGCATCGCAACAGCACGCATTGGCTTTATGGAACCATACACTTGGCCTCATTTGTACACCAACGTAAGAAACAGAGATTACCAAAACAAAGACGTAAACGTAGAATTGGAAAGTAAAATGGGATTCTTTGCTCGGAACTCCTATTTATGGTTCTGTGGAGAATAGAAGCGATTTTAAAGGAATTTGCTCGATGGAATTTTTTCTTGGCAAGGATTTCTGGCAGCCTACCAATATTAGGGGCATGGAAGAATAATGAGGCGTCTGAATCCAAATGTAAGAGCGAATTATATTCCATGGCGAGGATATCTTCCTTTAAATATATGCGTAGTGGTGTAATCTAATATGTAATTTAGAGGAGGAGAGAAATGCTTCAAACGGGGGGCACTATTTTCTCCTACCTTCAGAATTGTACCTTTTGAAAATTATGCGACGACCAGGGCCGGCCAAGAGGGTGGTTCTGTGGATGACTATCATCCTGACCCGCATTTGCTTACTGGCAATTTTCAGCATAACTACTTTGAATTGTGATGGTGAAATTGATAAGCAAAGAAATTATTTTGTAGATCACACCTTACCTTCAAGTATGGCTGTTATGTAGTCATTGGGTCTCACAAAGTTGTCTAAAAATATATTTACCTTACTTCTATTCCTTTCTATTAACTTCTACATTTATATACGTGCCAAGCTGGCCTCCTTTCGACGTGCGGCAGGGAATGACCACCGTGATCACCGTGACTCTACTGTCCTTAAGGATCACTTTCGCGTTTCGTTCGCAGAACAGCCTATGTAACAAGGAGGAATGATATCGGCTACATCTTCTAAGAGCGTCCTTTCTCAGAACTTAGCAAGTAAACTTAGCCTTTGTCTAAATCTTCTACCTTCTAAAGATTCCCATTCGGCGTCCTGAAGCTGAGTAACGATAATTCATTTCTCATAATTTTTTTACGAAATGTATCGCCCTTCACTTCACCTTTTCTAATTCGCGAATACATCACTTACCAGCCCATTCATGCATACTCTAGGGGAGGCTTAACTAACGAAAATAACATCACTCAGGGACTTTCCTTCGCTCTTGCCTATAATCTTCAAAGAAAATATCCAATATTAGGTCACTTCTTTTAATACATTCGCTCTCATTCCTTAAGTGATAAGTCATTTTATGATCATAAACAGTGAGCCTTCAAGAATTTAAGGGGAAACATAAGGACACACTCAGCAATATTTGAGTGACGCACTGTCTGACGTGCGAAGCACAGTCCAAAGGTTGTTTGGATCCTCTTTCTCTCCATCATTAGTTACCAAAAGCTTTGTAGAGGGAATGAGGCAAACCTGGCAAGATTGGGAGTGAGTTGATTATTATTTGCTATCCTTATTGAATAAGAAAACTAAAAGTTTAACGCGGAAGAATGGTGCTATGAATAGCACATTTCAATACATTAAATAGGGATTAAAGAGAATTAATTCAGAATCACCCCCACCTCAGAATCTTTCGTGCTATTGCGTCGTAAAACAAGATTGAGACAAAATCAAATGAATATTCACTATTTTCTGTTTATTGAACCAAGAGACTACTTTTCACAATTACATTAACAAAATGTAGTGACGGGAACCACATCTATGGTGGCCCATCACTACTATTTTTCAGCGAAACTCACAAGGAGAGCACAGAGTTGCTCCGCCGATTTGAACGATATATTCTTTTAATGGTAGAGGATATGAAATTAAACAAAAGTGAAACGGGATTCGTGTAAACGAGTCTTAGTTTTTTTTACATTATTAATTTTCTATTAGAAAATAATCAGCCCACAGCAGAATGGGTTGTTGTTGTGGTTAGAGCGTTAGCCTCCCACACAGAGGAATCGGGTTCGACTCGGATTCATTACGTTTTTCTCACTCCTATTTATTTTCGTTGCATTCAGATTCTCATTCAAGTGTATGAAATCATTTAATGACCGAATAAAAAACTTCTTTCCACTAATATATTCGATCGAAACTGTAATGTTGTGCTTGGAGAGTGTACAAGTACAACTTGCAGTTTGTTTTCTTCAAAAGAATGTTTTTATAGAGTAAGTATAGAAGTACGTCACGAATCTGGTTCGAATCCCGGCCCTCTGTTTGTGAGGAGAGCATTCTAACCACTGCTCTAAACCATTCTCCTGTGGGGTGAACGGGCTGAAATTTTTTAAAAGAAAACTATTATTATTATTAAAAAGATAAGGCTCATTTACACGAACCTTGCTTCACTTTTGGAAAATTTCATCTCCTCCACCATGAAAAAAACAATTTCGATCGAAACAGAAACTCGTGGTCTCTTCTTGTCAGATGTTACAAGTTTGTAAGCGGTGGCTATCACGGAAAACAAAATGCAATAAATTCCAAGAAAACCCATTTAAGGTTTATTCCAGAGTGACTGCCATTGTAGCTTCAAACTAAATTAGAGCTAAATGAACTTTTAATTGGCAAAAATGGGGTAGTTAATTCGTCACTGTTTCAGCAACTTTCCGTTTAATTCGGTCTCTTAATTATTTAAAGATTATTAATGCGTGAATGTCTTTCGTGGAATCGGAATTTTTTGGTATGAATAAAAATGTTATTCCAGTGCCTCAGAAAATTCATTAAAAACATGTTCATTCCTGTAAGGGTATTATTATAAACTCAGCATACCTTTGTAAAGGAGTCTTGAAGGTCATCTATAACCCTCGGCAGGTTTTGAGATGGCCTCAAATGCTAGAAATTCTCTCAGAGAGCACGAGATGCCTGATTTCTTTTGTGGGCTTCCAGCATCGAAACAGATTGGCTGGAAATCTGATTGAGGAGTCGCCCGACATGCAGTATATCCGAGTTCGTGTCCCGACTACGTGAGACATTCCGTTCTTTCTCTAAAGGGGAGTGTAACTCATATTTTTATGTTTCAATGCTACCCGTTTTACGGGTTCCACTGACGATATAAGCATACAGTATCGAATTTCAGGATATCCACTTGAGTGCGTGCGTCACAATAAATACCTAGGAGTAACACTCACCAGTAATTTCATCGTTCAAAGAAGATATTCGTTATATCATAGGAAAGGCGAATGGGATGCAAAAATTGACAAGTAGGACCCTGAAGGGGTGTTCATCAAGAGAAAGAAACTGCTTATTTTTCCCTCATTCGATCTAGTCTCGAATACTACTGCGCGGTTTTGGATTCACATGAAGTGGGGTTAGTTTCAGATTTAGAGATGGTCCTAAGTAGAGCAGCCCGTCAGTGGATACTTCAGGTTCGACAATATCGTTGCGGTTATATAATCAATCGGGTGGAACTCGCACCAGGAGAGAAGATCTGATTACCGACGGAATTTACTCGACGAATTCTTGGATTCAGAACTTTTAGAAGAAGTTGAAGACATTGTCATTCCGGTAAATAACGAGCGCGATCTCCAACAGGCGACGACCAAGCGTTACAAGAAAGTAATTTATAAAAGAGATAGTTCTTCTGGTCTTTTTCCGAAGAGCGTTACAGAAGCGAACAGGACGGATTACGTTAGGTCTTTGGTGTTGATGCATCCCCTGCCATACGCCACTGGCGGCATGCGGGGTATGAATCTATTTCTAAATCTGAACGTTCGATTTTTTATGCATTTGGGATTAGGCAAATAAATTACGATGTTAGAAACATATTAATAAAATTAATTTGGTACGCCAAAAAGCAATCGTATTCATTCTCTGAAATCATCCTTATTTTAACTGAAGTTTATTCTCATTTTAATACTGAATAATCTGTTGATATATTTGCGCGTATTACTTTAATTAATTGAAAGCGCAAGCGCTTGCGTGTATGCACGCTTTGGCGCGATTAATCTGCACAAATACAGTTATGTAAGTATATGGAATATTATTTTGAGAAACTTTTAGTCAAAGTAAAGGTCATCGTTGGTCATTATTTTTAATAAAATGATAATGCGGCTGCTTAGGTTGGATATACCTGATCTAGAGACTCTTTGAAATATCTTTGAGATACATACTCTTTATATATGTATACATTCAACTGACTGGCACCTCTTTAGGTATTACGTTAACTTAATGATTTTCCTCGAATGCATACATTTCATCTTAAAATGACCCCATTGTTCCATCCGAACCTTCTTTTTGGTCTTAAATTTGCATTTTCATGTGCTATAACTTCATTCGAAGATGTTATGCGTCGAAAAAGGTGTTTTATTTGTTTTTGGTTGGTTTGTTTTATTTTGCAGTGTTATTTATTTTAAATTTTTCCCCGAGAAAAGTGGTTCGTTTTCTTAGTTTTCCTAATTAAAGGCAGGTGTAGAAGTTAAAAGGTAAATACCAAAATATTTTCAAATCTTAGATAATTAAAGTAACAAATTGAGAGAATGAGGCGGAAAGTTCAGACCGCAGTAGAAAATCCCAATTAGTAATTTCCTCCCTCAAAATATTTAAGTGATAAAACAGGAACCACTTTCCTCAGGAAAGTAGATGGCATTAGGAATACCAATCAGGTAACTTGTAAAGACGTACTCGTACACAGAAATCACTAGTGCATTATGAATAATAACCCGAGACCAATACCTTCGTCCATTTTGTCCTCCCTTATTGACGTCACACCACAAAAGGCACAAATACCCCCACCACATTCAGTTATCTTCTCTACCGAAGATGGCAACGTAGCTGCCGAAATATGTATTGAGAACAATACTTGCAAAGCCGGAGAACCCTAACCCCCACTGGTTGGAATTTCCTCTAGCTTAGTTTGCTCGCAATCAACGGCTTTTTGGAGCTTTCCTTGAGCGCTAACAGCTTATTAATAGTTTTGATGTTTTAACACCCCATGCCATAGGCCATACATTGGCCTGCGGGTTGCTAATTTGAATGTAAACGTAAATGATAACCAATATAAAATGGTATCAAACAGAACATAACTCCACTAAAAATGCACCGGTATTAACATCGTACTTTTCTTTAAATTTTAACTTTAAATTATGCTCGTTTTCAGATAGGTTGATAATACCTATCCAAAGTCGTTCGGAGAATTATATAACGACAGAAAAACGGCTATCGCAAATTAACCTTTGAAAACATTTAGGATATCTTATCTCTGGATCCATAGACGTTCCCGTTGAAACGCGGCTTTGTCCGAATAAAAACGGCAAACATCGCTCCATTTCTTTCTTCGGCTCACCTCCCAATAAATCTGCAGCGATCGCTATCTCATAAATAGCAAATATTTGTTCACCGCGTGCAGCTTTAGGAAAGCGGGAAAAGGACAGCGCTGCTGCAGAGCGCTATCTTTTGTCTCCCGTTTATCTAGCACGCGTGTCTCCTATCTCCGCACTCAATTTGGGTGTTTGACGTAGTGCGTGTCCGGGCTTTTGGAAGCAGTTTCGCTTTAACGAGGCGGCTATCTGATTCGAGGGGATAACATCGCGCAGAAAATGCTTCATATACGACCATTAATTAACGCGGAGAGAGGAAGGTGCGGTGGGATCGCCCTAAAGGGAATTATTATTTTTTTGGACCTCCCGCTTGGCCGATAATAAGAGGGTATTGCCGCCGCTTTGTCACAGGGTGGTGCTCGCCTACACTTTATACACTTCCTTGGAGTTTTTTCCTTTAACGGGCCGAAGTTTATGCAGGCGAGAGCTCTTTCTAGGGGTTTCTCTCTTCATTCGCAGATTCCTCGTGAAAAACATATATCCAGTCCCCAGTAATCACTAAAAACGGTCCTTATCGTTTAGCTGCCAGTAATGATGGCAATCATATGACTGGAAACCTGCGGGTTTTTTATCCATGCAGGAGCTTTTCCGGTGTTCATTGCAGTCACTATTACATTTACAGACAATCCTTGAAAGTCACCAGAGGTAGGGGGTGTAAAAATACCGATAATCCTATCAAACCCTAAATACTATTAGTTTATCTAATACTTCGAGGAAAAAACGACCAGTAGTAACTATCAATCCTGGCAATCCCTTCCCTGAGTAGCTTCGTTTTCTCACGGAACTCGCGAAGGTTGCTAACTAGAATAACAATATCAGTTATCTCGTCAAGAAGATCTGTAGTAATAAACTTTTCGAAAAGCCTACGTCGGTTATCAAGCGAAGTCCACCCGAGAGATTCTTTCATAGCCGTAACACTGCTTTCGAATCTAAAATCTCCCTTGTCAAACCTTGCCACTCTACCATCTCAAGGCGAATCCTACTTCATGAGGATCCCAAATTGCACAGCAATACTCGAGGAGAGGTTGAATTAGGGAAACGTATGCTATTTCCTTTACTCTCGATGAATATCCCCTCAGAATCCTACCTTTGCATCCCGTTTTCCTTTCCCATTACGCATTCAATGTGCTCTTTGAAGGATAAACTGCAACTTAAAGTATCTCTAAGGTATTTATAATGTCTAACGAACTCCGAAGGATGCCCTGAAATATGGTGCGGTTCGCGAGTAACGCGTAAAAGACAGCTACGCAATTCTTCACATTCAAGTGGAACTTCCCGTCACTACAGCTATCTGAAATAACGTTTGAATCAGGCCTTACTATATAGTTTTTCAATATATTTCCACAGTGATGATTTTACCTGCAGTAAATACAGTTTCCGTAAATGGTACTCTTCTATTAGTTTCATAGCACCACTTAACCACGATAGAATGCGAGCAGCCGACTAATGCCTTAGGACAGACGCCAAATTCCTGGATTTTAGTAAAATATTCGATACACGAAGATAAAACAGAAACTCGAGTCTTAAGCAATCAACGATTAAATCATTCAGTAGATTAAGGCAATTCTGATATGCAGAAGTTATCGCGTGATCTTTGACGGCGTCTGTTACCGACGTAGAAGTGTCATCATGGGTTCCTTAGGGGAGCGTTATCGGACATATTTTGTTTATAATTTACCTCAACGATATGGTTGACGACGTAAAGAGTAATATGAGGCTCTTTGCTGATGACTAACTATACACATGGTGGTTTATCGATCGCTTGTTCGTCCATTCAGTACTGTTGCGCGATGTGGAACCCGCACGAGAAGGGTTTGATCTTTGATCTAGAGCGTGTACAACACAGAGCGGCTCTTTTCGTTAAGGAAGAATGTAGATTCGACAGCAGTGTATCAGAGATGATTGAAAGTCTAGGTTGGGAGTCCCTTAAGAATAGAAGAACCGAGTATAGGCACAAGCTATTCCCGAAATTTTACGTTCTGATTTACATAATAAAATACGCGACATCGTAATTCCCGTAGTCAGCAAATATGAGTTTCGAGGTCAGCGGTCAGATTAAAGCGAGAACGGATAGCTATGCTGGTGCCTTTCTCCAGATACTATTAAGTACACCAGTGAGGTAACAAATTAGCGAGTTTAGTTTTTCACACCCCTTAACATACGACATATGGCGGTTCTCGGGGTATTAATATAGATTTTAAGGATTGCACACATTTCAGTAATTTTGTTTCTCAATCTCGTTTAAGGCCTCAAGTGAAAACGAGATTGGAAAATATTCTACATAGGTTTACTCAACAATTCTTCCACTACGATATTGTGATTCTCAACTGTTTGAATGTTGGCAGTGCGCAAGAGCAGACTGATGATTTCATTCAATAATAGTATGCGATGCGGCAGAATGGTTCATTAGGCCACCGAGTGAAGCAAAAGGTTCTCCACCCATACCCTTAACCATTAATTCCAGAGGGTAATATAATCACGGCAGATAGCTCGAAATTAAAAATTTTATTTCTAATGGTTAAAAAGGTTGTGCTATTCATTTCACCGCTAAATTTCAGATACATTTAAAATAACATCAGATCTCTCAAAAACTTTTACAATACTATTATGGCTCTGATAATGAGAAATTTTATAGTATCAGTTTCTGTTGAAAGACTAATTTCTTTCCAATGCAAAGATTTAGAAAAATTCCTGATATTATGGTTAACCATAAATCTAACTTTATGCAACATTATTTAAAACTACATACAGCTGAAATACCTGACGTCTGAAAGGAGAAATATAAGTTTTTTTTTTTCTATGTGAAATCTGGTTCTGACATCCAGGGCCGGCCGAGGAGAATTGGCGCTCCGGGCAGGAGCTCTCTCAGATACTTTAAAAACGTCCATTTATCAAAGGCTCCTACGTTTTCGAGGAATGATTTGTTGGTTTCCATTAACTTCAACAAATCAATTTTAACAAAAATATTTATTTAATTGTAACTAATCTGATTATTAACAGTTCCATACTTTAACAAAGCTAATAGGTTTTCAATTCAGAGGAAATGCACTCTAACAATTAATTGGCAGTTATTATTAGTTTTCGATTGATCATTTCTTCGAAATTGATTTCGTACAAATTTTATCGGGAAACTTCTTAATACGCGTATTTTTTATTATTGCTTGATTCGCTAGCAATCCAAGGTTAACTTAAGGCAAATCAATACAGTTAACAACACCCACTAATGATTGTGTTATGACTTTTTCTATGAAAACATATTACTTGAAGGTATCCGAGCCTCATAAAAACCGACGCCATGCGCCTCCCAATCCTCGGCGTCCCGGGCGAACGCTCAGCTCGCCCGTGCCTCGGGACGGACGTGTAGACATCTCTTCAATATAATATATTTGATCAAGCAAAGTTATACGCGTTGAAGGGACGATTGATAATACTACACGTCTGTAAACTGATGGAATTGGTAAAAAGCAAAGACTGAACTTTGGTATTTTGTAGTTCGTAATGAGAATAATTGATCGTAATTTCGTAACAGTTTCTATTCATCGAAAACTTCACTTGTAAAGTTATAAAAACCATGAAAATTCTGAATGAGAATAACAGGAAACTCTGTTTCTTCGTTTGAAATTAAAGAGCAACAAGTCACTCAGCTATAAAATGCTTTAGGCCGTTAAACATCAACGCTCAAAAGATAACGTGCAACATTTTCCAATTCCCCAATGTTTACCCACTGCTTACCTTGTCGTAGCATCGGAACTCCTTGCGTAACAGAACTCGGCAATAAAGGAAATCACAATGCTAAGCTTTCTACTTAGAATATCGACTGTTGAATCGCTAAATACTTCCACGAAACCGATTTTCATTGACGAATTAATTCATGAACGTTAATGAGTAATACGTTGTCTCTAAGCTAAGTTGGAAGTCAATAAATTAGGTTAAATAATGTTTAAAGTAGCTTC
This sequence comes from Ladona fulva, assembly GCA_000376725.2. Classification (NCBI taxonomy): domain Eukaryota; kingdom Metazoa; phylum Arthropoda; class Insecta; order Odonata; family Libellulidae; genus Ladona; species Ladona fulva. The sequence continues at coordinate 387,662 of KZ308295.1, read as the reverse complement.
TATTGCCCGTGAAGTTACTTGCTCGCATCATTAATTGTGCAGCACACTTGACGGATGCATCTCCGTTGATAATGCAACAGTCCTATCAACTGCATTAAAGACTTTGGCAGAATTCGAAGTGATTACTTCGACACAGAGATTGACTTCAAACCTCTGGTAAAGCATGAGCAGCATGTAACTGACCGAAACCCAAAAATGATAGTACAATGAAGAGGAAGCAAATCTTATCAATTATACAAAAGGCTTGATTACTGAAATTAGTGAACGGAAAATATATCACGAAGATCACCAAAAATCAAATTAGCCCAATATTTAGGCGTAACTTCCAGTATTACCAATGTCTCACGGCCAAAGCCAATAAGGAAAAAAATATTACTCAGCTCAGTCCTGAGGATAGAGTGAGAGGTAAATTTACGCAGAAGAGTTTTTGGCAATAACAAAAAATACAACTACTTGATAAGTGCCTTATGAGCATCGTCATAAAAGTCTGATTTCGATTTCATTGATGAATAACGTAAAACCTGCAGATATAAATATAATGAATAATAATGACGGGAATTTCATTTGTTACATCATAATGATTAATAACTCAGCAGAAAAAAGACTATAAATAATATTATTTCGGCGAGGTAGGCTAAATATCTTGCAATGGGCAGTCCTTTCGTCCCGGTGTGTACCACAGATGAGTAAAGAAGTCTGCCACAATTCTTTAAGGGCTGATATTGAGCGTAGGTCTCGCCCAAAACTGTGCGCCAATAGATAATTCTTCATGTCCATGACCTTCCGCTGTCATCCGCTGACAGATTATGTTCTGGAATCAGGTATTCCTGCACTGGACAATATATAAATTATACGCTGTGCGGAAATCGCAGCTGAAAATGTTGCAGCGACTTTCGAAAAGGGCGACTTTGAGATGCTCACTTTCGAAGGCGAATATTTTGAAGGGTGGATTCAAAGGAAGGAGACATTTAAATAAATAAATATAAAATTGGGGCAAATTTTTAATTTGACACACAGCTGCTTACACTGAAACACAAATTAAGATCGCCGTTTTGAGTTATTTGTAAATTCTATACTAGCCCATTATACCCCGTCTCAGTGTATGAGGATGATCCGGGTTCGAGTCCCGTCGACCATTTTTCACATTCACTTATCCTTAGCAAAATAACCTTTGCTTTATAATTTTTATTTGTATCTTTATGCAATATTCTTACATTTATACTTATATATTTGGGATATTTTATTTTAATGCTTAAATTGACTTACTTTTTTTATCGTTAGCCATCAACCGAAGTAGGAATCGCATTATTTTCTAGAATAATGTAGAGAAACCGAATTTTAAAATTTAACATGCAGTTGAAGTTCTAGCTTATATTTTAAAATTATCTGTTCCGTTTCACCTTTGATACTCAGAAGCTTATAAGTAACATTGAGATGGCGCATTTCTATATTCATTTGTGAATCTCCAACGTAAATGTATATCATAATGTCATTTCATAAGTTTCGTTCCTGAATTCATTTGGAAGTTTGCTACTTCCTTGAGAGAAATCGATTCCGATATTTTTATCTCGTGCTCTTCGATCAATCAATTCAGATGCAGATTTGAGTACATATCGTTTTATCGCACTAAATTCTTAGTTAATTAACTTTGACTCAATTTAGATGACCTATAGCAGAATCATGGTAACGGACATGGTAACTACCATGTCAGCATCAAAATAATGGATGGTATTAAATGAAAATGGTAATGCCTACCGGAAGAAATCGCCGTTCAATTATAAATAGACAACATCTTATCTTACATGTGTCGTGAGGCATATTTAAAATAAAAATTTCCTGGTAAACTCCAAAATTACTATGGAAATAGTTTATAACATTTGTAGCCGGAATACGATGTGATAATAGGTAAAAGATTCGGGGAGAATTCGGGGTGACAGAGGCGCTCAGCCAGGCCATGCCGCGCAGTCGAAAAAGCCACCGCAATCCCAGGCTAGCAGGTAATTCGAAACAGTTTCTTCAGGTTATATATTTCAATACCTTAGACGATGACGTGCACAAGAGAAGTTCTCATATTTCAGTGGAACTGATATTTCAGTGTCGTTTTTTCCTCATTATATTTCAAAAGATGGCCGGTAAAGGTATCCCCCATTTCGTTACCTAAAATGAGCAAAGATCCTTGTTTGAGCGCAAAGATATATAACGAATCAAAAGACGAGAAATCATACAAAAATACTGCATAATCAGTTTTTCCACTATCTTGCTCCAACAACGTCCATATCGCAGCAAACTTGGATTTTTTTAATCAGACAACATCCTTTTCTGTGAAAATTGGTCAAGTTTGACACCCAGTATCTTTATTTACGCGTACAAATAAGGAAGAATTAAAAAGGGAATAACAAAATTCAATCCTTTCTGAATAATACTGCGAAGATTCACGTCCCTCACTATAAAATACCATTTTTGGCATCTTGGCCAGCTTTTGTCGATTCTAGTGCGACATGATAAGAGGCTATTTGATTCAGAGACTCAAACTGTATGGATAAATCATTAGGGTTCCCAATAAAAAAGGAGTTTTCATGGGCTGTGGTAATGCGTGGCCGTGCGTCCAGATGATTCTTGAGGTTACTACTGGTACCGCAAACGGGAAAATATCACGATTCCTAATCGAAACAGCCTGTTGATAAAAATGACTCAAGGGAGCTATTAGCGAAATGGCATTTCGAAAGCACTTAGCGGTATAAAATAAAGCCTGGATCCCATCCTTTGCCTCATAACCGCGTATTAAAGACGCGCCTTTTGTTAGCTTTCGTCCCTGTGACTTCTTCGGGCGAAAATGATATAGAGATAGAGGGCACTGCGGCGGCCTTATAAAGATTGAGGAGGGAAAGAAGAGAGCGCGGCTCTCCCATTAAAACCGTTTTATCTCAATCGCTTGATGAATAAGGGATGAGCTTGAAACCAGAAGCTGTAATTACCTTAAGTTATGCAAACGACACGGAGAGGTCAAACCATATATGCCCTTTCTTAAAGGAGCCCCGTTTTATACAGTTCACTCCGAAATGGGAGCAAGTGTTAATCCACGGGGAGTATCAGGCTGAAGAAAGTCGAGCGCAAATGACGTATGCCTTCCGAAATACTTAATTTCTGCCTTTCTTGTAACGCATAATTGTAATGCATAACTTGTCTACCATTGCATAGCTTATCAACCAAATGCAAATGTATTGCATAACTTGTCAACCAAATGTTCCTTCTTCTATCAAAACCCCCTGATATACTGGAGGTAACGAGAATAACGCAGCGTTTAATACAATTAAAATCATCAAAGTAATTTTAATTTCTCCAAAAGAAATAATAGAAATACCAAAAGCAATGTTGAAACATATGTACGAAGAAGGAATTCATTGATTTTGTTCCTATTGTCGCTAGACGCATAATTGCTATGGTAATGCATATTAGGAATCATTCTCGCGAATTTGATATTCAGAAGTGTAATGTAGTACATTGAAAGCCCAACCACATTCAATCCAACAATTTTTTTCATTAATGACTAGAAGGATAGATATATTCACCCTTCATTGGTGAGGTTAGGCCCATGTGGAACTCTTCCGCCAAACCTCGTATGTCATTATAATATGATACGACTTTCCGACTATTCAAACGCAATTTTACGAAACTAACGACTATTTAACGAAAAAGCTACTGAGCAGAATAGTACCATTGGAGATATGCAAGACATTAGCGCCATGGAATGAATTGCATGCACGTTTTAATATATTATCAGAGAATGTTTTGCAAAGAGATTGGCGGATTTAAAATCATCCTTCGATTAAATAACAGGGTGTTTGAAGAAGAAATGTCTTTCAGTAGAAGAACATTCATAATCCTCATACTAGTAGATAAAGGAAGTATTAAAGGTGTTTCGATAGCTTAGGTCATCTAGCACGTATGAGCTTCCCCAGGGAACTGAACCCGGGACCGCTTTCATCTAAAGCAATCGCCCTACCCACTTGGATATCCGAAAACTTTAATGTTCATAATGTTTCTCCAATAGAGGCATGTTCCTGCCGATAGTGTCTTCTATAAAGACTCAAAGGAAGTGGACTTTTCACGTTTGCCATATTTCCCCATGAATGCAGTACTCACTGTGCGTATGTAGTATTTTCCACCTTTGCAAAAACTCGCGGTGCGAATCGCCTCTTACAATATCGAGACGCGGACTTCTCCCACAGGAAATGGGGGAAAATTGCAAACTTGGGAACGGAAATCCACTTCCTTGCAAGACGATAAGGTTTACAGTATGGCTAAGAATAAGGTTTCCCATTTTCACAATCAGTGTTCCGTTTAAAATTATTTAAAATTAGCTGAGGTGCCCGTTGATTCTCAACGGAGAAAATATGAAAACACACGAGCTCGGATTCAACGATGAAATCAGTGGTCTGGGGAACGGTTTGTTTACAACCTCAAACTTTCGTTTATTTTATCAAAATTCGCGCACCTTTGAGAAGAAAACAATATTCGTCCACCAAAATAAGAATCTTTATTCAATTTTCCCTCTCTTGGATTTTTTTTCGATTTCATGCTGCTATTCTTTCTAATTTAATTTTGCAAATGAAATAAACCATGCAAGCGATAACAGTGATCTTTACACGCATTTCTTACGGAAACTGTTTTGAACGCCTGGAGTTAAACCGGGACGAGGGCGAGTAAAAAGTAGCCGATTATCTGCCCGGGAAACACATTTAACAATCTTCAAAGTTTGAAAGTCATGTGACATTTGCTTCTTAAATTTAAGCGCACATACATACACATACAAACATTCTACTTTACATATAAGACTCCAAACGTGGTAGAACGACGTGTAAATTATGGGCCTGGAATTCATTGCTTTTCTAGGTAACCTTAAGGATAGCAGAACGGTAGCACAATTTATAAGTAGAGTGTTCTAATATATATTGATCTAATTTGAAAAATACCTAGAGAAAAACCCGACATGCCAATGAGAAATGTTGTATCATACATTTGTTAAAAGATTAATTATTAAGATGACTACCACCTGGCCTGGAGCCTATTTGTAGTCCAATGGTGCAAATAAACAAATTCATTCCTTGCGCGAAAGTTAAGAAAATTACGGATATTATGGAAAAACATACCCATATTTAATTTATACAATATAAAGGAACAATATAAAGGGATAAATATAAATCCGTGCAGTGTGCCATTTAACGTTTTCCTGGACTCTAATGGAAACAATTCTGAGAAGCTTTTGTCGATGAACACAGTCCTCAAACAGTATCTTTGACAAAATAAAGCATGAAAAATGTTTCCATGGAATTACTCATCGCAAATGCCTTAGGCAACGTTTGAATTACTTTCCTTGATACAGCTACAAATCGTTGTTTGAAAAGAGTCTGTAATAAGGGAAAGTTTAACTATAAACACATTACACTTTCCTTAGGCAGTCTTATCATAGACTGCAAACAGCCAAGAAACACGCCGAGATCCGGCAGACACATTCGCAAAGTATACGTCAAATCCCGCGAGAATCGGTGAATACAGTAGAGTTTGCTAAACTAGTAAGCCCCTGTTCTAGTTTGATTAGAAACATCTTTAGGAACAGCAGTAGGATTATAGTCTATGACAACGTCACATGCTTAACTGTTTAAATGATATGGATTGAATTAATAATATATGCACATTTAACGAAAAAGAAATTTTAAAATAGTAATTTAAAGCACAACTATGACATCAGGAGAAATAATGAGTTACTATACCCCATATATCATCTATGTATGTTTGAAGGAACTCCTTATTTTATCGGCATAAAACTGTACAATACAATTTCTAAACATGTTCTGCAAAAATGCAGTGACAATGAACAAGGAATTTAGGAATGTCTCAAAAAATGTTATTAAATAGAGTTCGGTAGATGAATATCAATCGAATAGCGACATACCCTACTGGATATAGTGATAATTTTACCAGATAACAGTGATATATTTGTTTGAAAATGTCTACAATGCCAATTTCCCTTGTAGATTTCATGTGTTAATTTCTTATGTAAACCGTTTGAGTGACCCTAATACATTTACTTATATTTAGTGTGATTTATGAATTGTAAATAACGTTATTAACCCAAATACTCTTTAATTCTCCTATGTAGCCAAGAAGAAGATGAGTGACGTTGTGTGTTTCTTTTCTTTTTATTTTGTTTAATTTGTAATTACTCTTGTTTTGAAGTCTTCAGTTCAACACAGATCTTGCTCTGTGTACCTTAATGTAATCGTGACAAAATAAACTACAATTATCATTATTAAATGCAGTAAAGAGCACTCTGAGTGATCGTCTTCCCACGGAGCTTCCGCAATCAATAAGCCACCAGTCTCCTGCAGACGAAACAGAGGATGTGAGGACAGTAAACCGGTAGAAGTGCGAATAAAACTCAAAAAGAGAGAATGCATTTTGTTCGGACGGAAGTTATTTTCATCCCCAGCCGTTGCGGGACAGAGTTTAATCTGGTTGACGGAGTCCGCGGAACGAAGCGGCGATTTGATTGAATTATCCTAAGAGTCGATTGGCTATCCATGTCGCATTAATTTTAAAAAGGGAATTAATTTTTCAAGAGCGCTCCAGGATCGGTTCCGCAATGGAGATGCGAACTCTTTGATCAACTTAATGAATTCGATTGCATCGTGTAATAATTAGAATTTAATCTGCGGAAGCCGCAGTTCCCAGTTTGATGCTCGCGATTGAGGTGAAGTGGTCGGTTTTCCCAATTTTCCCGCCGCGCGATTCGGATGTATTAATCAGTGGCGCGATTCTCGACGCTCTTCTTATTTTTCCTCAAAAACTGCGCGATTTCAGCGCCACTTTGGTGCCGCAACGGAAGATTCTAGATCAAGAGTCAAGGAAATGATTTATGACTGTAAAATAATTTAGATCAAAATCTCTAAATTGTCTCTATTGATATTTTGACTGCATCGTTATTACATATCATAACAAGGAAACAAGAAAGCAAAAAAATCCTAGTATAACGCAGAAAAAGAGAGGCTTTGCACTTAAAGGTTTGCACATAGGAAACTTCCCAAGCAGAACCGGACATGATAAGAGTCTGACAGGAGCAGGGCACAAGTCTGGAATCTTCCGCTTTCCGGGAGGATGCTCTGGCAAATACAGCTATCTAATATAGCTAATAGAGCTATAATAGAGCAAAAAGATACTTTTTCATGCTGTTTTTGGAGACTTAGTGAGCAAGTCCTGAGTCCTAGATCCTGATGCTCACGTTTCCCTATCCGTTTTTCCTTGGGTTCTTAATTTAAATTGAATTTTAGGATCGCAATTCCACACTTAATAATCCTTAAATTCTCTGACAAATATTTTGGTCAATATTGGATACATTTCAAATGAGAATTAAATATATGAAATGTGAACTTGTCGATTATAATTATGATATCATCATTTACGATCTATTATTCAGTTATCAACAGTATATTTCGTAAGTAAAAAGACACATTTAAACTATCAAATCGCAATAATTTAACCTAAATTAACCCGGTATTCTTAATTCATTATTTTGGATCCAACAATGGCTTTGGTTATCAAGGGGATGGGTTGTTGAAAGCACAAAATTTGGTTCATTTTACTTCCTTAATTCAAATCGGATACAATATTCAAAATACCGAAATAAGATCCTCATTCAGTTTCTCTTCTTTTGGTACCAGTCTAGGTCTACCGAAAACATATTCGAGAAAGATCCCTGTGTATCTCGTTGAGTATTCTTCACGGCTTACAATCGAGGAAACCACTAAAATACGGAAACGTTTTCTCAAAATTCGTCACTTCTTAAGTCCTTTCTCTTTGACAACTAATGCCATCGTTTTAGTGATAGCTCTCTCGCATTCGTTGTAAGCCTGCGAAGAAACTAAGCAAATAACGAACTTAACAGAGTGAAATGGATTATTTAGATATATAATATGCACGTTAAGTTGGTTATAATGACCAGAAGTGTTAATTCCGTTACTATTTTAAGATGCCGATGTAACTGAGTACCGTCAGTTTGGAAATTTATCAAACATTCTTATTCTAATCGTCGTAAATTTTCTTCTGGTTGAAATCATGCTTAGTTTGGAAAAATCGGTTAAAATCTTCTCAAATTCGGTCACTTTGGAACGCATTTACCTCAATGATTAATCTATTAGTTAGCAAAGTTTATGTTTCTACATCTACATCTAGATATGTACCCTGCAAGCTGTCTTTGGGCGTGTGGCAGGGGGTGCAATCACAAAGACACTCTACTTCCCTAATCGATTACTTTCGCGTACCACTCACGGAATGAATTCTTCAAACCACTATTTCTATTATCTATTTCTCTAATATTTCTCTCTTAATAAGAACTGTCTATGTAACAGAGAGGACGCAACATATCGGCTACATCTTCTACGAAAGAACCTTCTCTGAATGTATCAAATAAATTGAGTCTTTGTTAAAATCTTCTATCTTCTAGAGATTAACTTCCTGGTCTCTTGTATGATAATTCTTTACGTTTTAGCATATTTACTCTCTCTCATAAGATTATCTCTTTCATAAGACGGAAGATATGCCTGAATTAACGGCTTTATTTTTCTAAATGTGGTCTGTGAGATCCACTGCAAATTATTTTACGATGTTATCTTCCTGGTACGTATCACACTTGAAAGTAAATATTGTAATTTAACTACAATGCATAGTTAACTGAGGCGTAGCTTCGATGCCTTCGAATCGCGTACGGGTAAGCGGAAAATGTAAGAAAACTTACGTAGAAGGGGGAGTAAGTTATAAAAGGGGAACGGAAAGGATAAAATGGGTTTTCCACACTCCGCTCTGTGAGGGCTTAGGGTCTCCCTTCTTCCTCCCTTCACCCACACACATATCCCTTTTGTCTAAGGGTTAAGCTCCATGAAAGTTGCTGTTCGCTACTTGATGATGCTGTGAGGCACCGAAGCTATACTATTCCGTGCGTGTAGTCCTTTCTTTATTGTTCAAAATGCAATACGCGATCGGTATTGACTCAAATTATGCAATCGTGAGATAGCAATGTGTACTTTAACATAGGCCCAGGGTGACTTCGTAGTATTGAAATTATTAATCCACAGGATAAAGCCTTGATTATAATAAAAAAGAGCAAATTTGTAGGCTAAAACGGTACTTACAAACACACTATAAAATTAACGAAATTCAACAAATTTATAGCGGGAATGTGAAAAGCTAAACAAACACCCAAATGAGTCGCTATGAACCAGAGTGCAACTATGCAATTTCTTCCTTAAAGTAGATATGAATTTTCAAGTTTTCCATTTGGAAGGCCTAGGAAAATGCAGCTACCGTGCAGGGGGTTCATCTGCATCTATATACGAGTACCGTGTACCGTGTGTACCGTGGAAGCCGCCGTTCGGCGTGTGGCAGGGGGTGCATGTATGTACCATGACTTCCCTAATCGATTACTTTCGCGTACCGTTAACGAAAAAAAATAAGTCTTTCAAACGAGTTGTTCTAGCATCTATTTATCTGATATTTCTCTCAGAATCAGAATGGTCTGTGAAACAGGGAGAACGCATAATATTGGCTGCATCTTCTGTAACAGTACTTTCTCTGAACTAATAAAATAATATTTGGTTAATACATATGGTGTTAATATATGAGCATATATATGCGGTAAATACATTAATCGGGGTTTCTAGTAACCAACGACATTATTTCATAGGCGATTTTGAGGTTCACTCTTAGGTGTGGTTCTCATCTGAAAACCTCATCTAAATAGTGCTAGCTTATTATTTATTCGTGCTCTTTTTATGCAGTCTTGCGCTGTTAAGTGGGATGCCTTTCAACCCTTCCCGCTATGTGCCCTCAGAAGAAGGTTATTACAGACCCTCTATTGTTCGAGTACAAAAAGCGAGACCGAAATCATAAGAAGCCAAAGTGAAGTCGAAATTTAAACTTCACAAAGAGAATGAAATTGGTCCCTTGCGATCGATTGACCGTGGTCTACGAAGAATCAATGGTAAGAAATTGAAATGGTTTGTGTAATAGTTACGTTAACTTAAGTATTATAAAATAAATAGAGACACATTTGAACTATCACTTCGTACTAGTCTAAACTTAATTCACCCTCTATTCTTAAGAGAAAATGGATGATTTTGGATTCAGCAATCGCGTTGGTTGTCAGGGGGACGGGTTGTTTCAAGCACGGCATTTTTATTTTATCACCATATTTCGAATCGGAAACAATACTCAAAAAACCGAAATAAGATTCTCATTCAATTTCTCTTCTTTTGGTACCAGTCTAGGTTTCATCACAGAAAACACATTCGAAAAAGATCCCTGTGTACCTCGTCGGGTATTCTTAACGGCTTACAATCGAGAAAACCACTAAAATACGGAAACGTTTCCTCAAAATTCGTCACTTCTTAAGTCCCTTCTCTTTGACAACTAATGCCATCGTTGAAGTCATAGCTCTCTCGCCTTCGTTATGAGCCTCCGAGGAAACTAAGCAAATAACCAACTTAACAGAGTGAAATGGATGATTTAGATATATAATATGCAGGTAAAGTGGTTAAGATGGCGTATTTATAGTTTTTTCTCTTTTGGATTCCGATATTATTAAATAGTCCCTTTTCCATTGCGTTAGCATCGATAAAATGTACTGGTTTTCGGTGATGACGATTGCTTGATTAAGATAGATTTGGTCCTTTGAAAGGGGCCAACACCATGTTTTGATTTCAGCCAACTAAAGTTCGAAACTAAATTGCTCAAGTGAATGGATAGAATTGGTGGAGTGAATTGCAAGGAATTCTCCGAATAAATGCCAGATACTGAATCGTAGGAACGAAAGAGAATATCAAAAGAGATTCATGCGTGCATTTTAGGCCTAAGAGGTTCCCATAGACTACAAAGTTGGGAGGATGTCATGAATGCTTGAAGTTCCTTTCCCCGAAAGAAAGTAGTGTGAAAGTTACATATGAGCAAATAAAAGGTACAAGGGAGATGGAATATGAATGAAAAGGATATGTGGTATTGATATCTATTTAAGTGCGTTCTATATCACATAAGATCCGGAAATTTTCAACGTTGAACTTTCACATCGAAGAAACTGAGATATTGGGATTAGAAAGAACGATTACTAATCCCGGTATATGTATCATACCTGTTTAGTATATTTATTTCCAATGTCATCAGTTGATAAATGCATTGATATTTGGGATAATTATTCGTTATGCACCTGCATTGCAGATAAGGGACGTGTTTTACGAAATGTTCATACGTTAGCAATTCCGACCGAAATCAGATAAGAACTCGACTTCGAAGACATTTAAAATGGCATTTGCTCACTAATGCACGAGTCATGTTTAAACGCATTGGAAGATTTTCTTTGTGAGTAATTGAACAAAGCAGAGGCATTTTCCAAAGTAATGTGGTGTTATTAGGAACACGCGTGCGGTACAGTGCGTAACTTAGATTTCTTAAAATATTTGGAATATGAGCGAAAATAGCTCTTTTCGGAGAAGAAGTGTACTTATTTGATTTCATAGCTTTTTCCTCCTTTTTATTACAACGAAATATTAAAAAAAGCCACCTCCATCCGAAAACAAAATGACCGTCATAAGTTGTACTTTTTGTGTGTTATAGAAAGGGACCGAAAGAGGTAAAAACACACTTTAAAACATTTATGAGCTTTGGACCTCCTCTCGCCCTTACTTAAATGATCACATATATATTTATTCCAAATTAACAGGTGTTGGTGATTATCTTAACTCATAGAGAAATCAACGATTTCGTGATCACGAATAAAAATCAATGTAACATTTTTGTATTTCAATGATTTCCTCATGAATCTAAGTCTCCGTGCTCGTCTTACGATGATAATTAGGTTACTAAACGGATGATAAAAATAGAATACTTGTGCTTTCATTGCAATTATTTTTGGTGGTGTCAATAGTCTGTCTTCATCGGTTACAGTAAGAAATATTTATTGTGAAAAATAATTTTAGCTTCGGTGTACGAATTTTCGTATTTTGTACAACGAATCTGTTTTGTCTGAAAAGGTATAACTTGAGAATGATCATTTTCTGGCTCTACAAAAGATATTCTTATTCCATGTATCTTAGATTTTTATTCAAATTATGTGGAAAATCTTACAAGTAATGTAATTATTATATTTTATGCCATTTATAATTTTCCTATTAATTTCATAGGCCGCAATGACTCATACCATCACAGTATTCCCTGGCTTAACTAATAACACTCTAATTACATTAGCATATTTAGGCTGAATCTTGTCAGCCCAACCATACTAAGTACGCACTGCCCCAAGGACGCTCACGTAATTTCTTACTGCGTAGGATTGACTGAAAAGACTCTCGTAATCCACCAGCTATCCGTTGCCTGCATTCTACTGCTAGGATACGTTTAGATTTATCAGACCGATATGGAAAGGGTGGAGAGGTAATTGCATGCACATGTACATAAATATGTTTTCCCATTTATTTCGATGAATTAATTGGGCACGCACAGCCGGAAACTCACCGGAAACGGTGCTTAGGAAGAGGAGAGCGAAGACGCCGAAGATGATGTTGCGAAAAGACCGATGGCCGAGGTCGCCAGGGGCGGCATCGAGTAACTGTCGTCCTTGGAGCATCGTGGGTTCGAATTCGGGGGGACAGAGGGCGGAATCCGGCCGAGAGTCCTCGGAGGTCTTCTTGGTGTGCCTCCGTTCAGCACTCCATCAGCCTCTGGATGATCCAGCTACGTCTCCTGACCTTTCCTTCTTTAAATCACCATATCCTGCTTCTCTCAAAGAGTAACCTTACCCTACACTTTTCCCTTATCCTTATGAAGACTCGCCCAGACTTTTACTTTAATTTCTTAGTGTCCACTAGGAAAGAATCCGTTGAGGGTGTCACAGTCTCAAAATGAGGAGGAATCTGCCGAAGACATGGCCAACGCACTCTGTGTTGTCCGACAGCTAAAGAAGCCTTTTCTTTAGGAAGTCCCCGATCGGGAGTTCCATCGAGCACTGGTTCGCGCGTCTTTGGAATACCTCTGCGTGATCCTGAGAACAGATCGCTACTGCTTTTCCTTCGGTGTCACTCGGCGCAGCTTCCGCGGTCTTTCTCCCCCCACTCCCCTGCGCATGCGCCCTGCCCTCCCCCACCCACAATCTCTCCACATTGTCTACTTCACGCACGACCAAATGTTTGGGTTTCCTTAGGGGTCTCATTGTGTTCGCTTTTTCTCGTTCATAACTTCCGAGTTACCTGATGGTACACGGATGAGGAATTGCCCCAGGAGGTTGGGGTCGCCAGACGCTACCGGGATTGTCCCTAATTTCGCTGCCTTGTCCCACTGTCCCGGGAATGTCCTCCGCCTCACGAGGAATGTCGACAAATGCGTGACCGCTGAATATGACTATGAAATCAATTTTTTTATAATTAAAATTGATAGTTGGCTAATGGCCATAAATCGGCTGATCTTAAATCGCTACATTTCTCATCGCAATACTTTCAGTGAGTATCTTCTCTGAGTATAGCATTAGACAAACCATCTTAAATGGAACACTTGGTTACTTCCACAAAATACATATATATTACTGAGACCAGTTTCGCTAACGTATCAACATCACCTGGCAGATAATGTTGATACGTTAACTAGACCGGTCTCAGTAATATATATGTATTTTGGCCAAGTTACCAAGTCTTTTATTTATGATGGTTAGAACAACATTCCACAAGGTGAAGATTGATCATACTAATTGCATAGCATTATACGTATGGAAGAGTTTCTACATCTACATAAATACCCTAAAAGCCGCCTTTCGGTGTGTGGCAGGGGGTGTAAACACCAAGCGTTCGAGTTACCTCTGCAACTTTTTGTTGTCGCGTCTCGTTCGTGGAAAAATGAGTCCCTAAAACAACTTGTCGTCGCATCTATTTCTCTTATATTACGCTCACTGTCGGAAAGGCCAAATTAGCAGAAGAGGGTCACATACTATTAATTACCACTTCCGAAAATGACTTTCTCTGAATTAATCAAGCAATCACAGCATAATCTCCTTCCTTTCAAGGATTTCCAGCCTGCGTCTGAGAGCATTTGCGTAAGGATTGTGTTTCAATCGTTGCGTTTCTTCACAAATCGTATCGCCTTACGCTGCTTTTTTTTCGAGTTTATAAGCATACGTATCGAGCGTGTTCACGCAAGAAAGATTTCTAATTCATTCCCAATTCCTTGTTAGCCTAATAAATTTAACCAGAATTAGAATAATTTAAAGACAAGAAGTTAGAGTAATTTTTAATTAATTATAATGTAAAATTTACTCAATAAAACTCTCGGAGGGTTAGTTTAGAAAATGTGTCTATTGTCATCGTCCCGAAAGCTGGTGTTTTTTCCATTCTCTCCACTTTAAGTTACCAAAAAAAAACAATATAATATTTCGCTTTAAGTTGAAACTTAATTTAAGTCCACCTTAAGTGTAAATTACAACGAAGGGCATTAAAGTGAGATAGTTTAACTCTGATAGAGTCGTTCGTAACTTTGATATATACAGGAGATAATGGAAGATATTGACTGCACCAACTTCAAGGAAGTGAAAAGCTGGGTATAGAAGATTGGAGGACTGATTGGTAGGCCAATGTCAAGGTTGAACCCTGAAGACTGCTCTCTATATAGAGAGTGTGTGTGTATGTTTTACAATGACCCAATACGTAAATATAAATCTGATTCCATCTTTATTATATTTAGGGCAGATTCCATCTTTATTATATTTAGCCTTTCCCAGGAATGTAGGCAATTTAACGTGTATTCCGTGGCTAGAAAACCTCACAGGGAGAAATCATGTCTACGCCCCTGATTATTCTTATTAATCTCTTTTGTGTGATTACTTCCCAAAACGCTTAACTATGTTATTGGGGCATCGGTGAACGGGAGGAAAATTCTGCTGGACATGTAGGCGATCCCTTAAACAGATGGAGATAAATTATTTTTCTGATGAATGGTAATTGGAACTTCGACATTGCGATTCTTACACCTATACTGCATACCATAATCAATTTAACCGTCGCGTAATATCACCACATATTGCATAAAGGACCATCTACAGCTTTTTATGAGGTTCTTTCAATTATATTTTTGTTAGGCAATCGAATGTAACGCGGAGGTGGGAGGAGACATTTTCCATAGGTTTCCTTATGTTTTAAAGATTTTGAAATTTGCAAATTGCATAGAATGGTGCATATATAAGGTCATAAGACTTTGTTCTTTTGGAAGTTTTAAGTGCTTAAGGATACTGATGTGCGAGGTAAGGGCAATGTATTAGAAGCTTCCTTCGAAAGATTTTGAAGGAACTTTCCACCTCCGAGGAAAAATGCTATGCGTGAAATTTTAACCCTACTCCCATTTTATCACTAAGGCTGTATTTGTCATCATGAATTTATGATTGAAAAATTTTTGAGGTGGTTCTGATGAAACGTATGGATTTTATCATTATTACTAGTAAACGCCCCCGTCAAGCATGACGGGACTTAATTTAGTTTAAAAATATATCTATTGTCGTATATATATGGTCCTTCTAAGCACAAAAAAATTCTGCCATAAGATCATAATAACTCAATATATTTCTTATCATATT
>KZ308295.1:359952-370164 GCA_000376725.2 Ladona fulva | reverse complement strand
AACTCGGAATCAACAATCGCATTGGTCGTCAGGAGGACGGGTTGTTTACAACCTCAAAATTTCACAAAATATTCGCATATTTTATCTAAATTCTCGCAATTTCGAGAGGAAATCTTTATTCTACGACAAGAATAAGAATCTGTATTCAATTTCCCTTCTTTTGGTACTTATCTCGATCTTATGCGACTATTCCTTCTAATTTTATTCTGCTAAAGAAATAAAGTCTGTACCTGATAAAATCAAACTTTACATGTATTTCTTATGAAAATCTATCTGAACGATCTTGGTTCAAACCCAGCAAACTTTGCGAATGAAAAGTTGACAGTATTTCCTTCCGGCTCACGGAGAACACGTACACAAAGTTTGATGCAAATCGGACAAACGGTGTGGACTCCAATCGCGAACAAACAAACACACAAACCCACAGAATTTCTGCTTTGTATATATAGATTTCGATGGTTATCGACCATTATGTTTCTAATGGCGTCATAGGCGGAGGTGAAAGAGAGACGGGTGGGGAAAGTAGGGGAGGGAACATTTTATTTTCTCCCAAAACTCTGTAACTAAAATTTATCCAACTTTCAAGATTAGCACATTGTCACTTCTCTTCTTTGCATATATTATAGGCTACTTTTACGTGCCTTTTTGTCCTCGGTTCGATCCTAGATGAGAAAAGTGTTTCCTGTAAGAAATGCATGTAAAGTTAGTTAAAAGAAAACACAATCCGTCCCTGACGACGAATTTTTGGTAATTTAAATATTTATTCCTCTCTGCTGCCGTTTCACCGAAACAGGTCTCCTTCGGCATACACAATCCGTCTCCGTCCGTAGAAAATATGTGTGAAAAAAACGCGACCCGTTTCGAGGTCTCTACCTCATCTTCAGGCAAGCGGAAGAAATGTATAGTATGATCGGAGAACATAAATTCAATTACGCACATTGAAAAGGTATTTTGGATCCCTATTTTGATACCTCGAGTTATTGAAGAATTCAGTTTCTTCTCTCACGAATTATGATTAAAATCTAATTTCCCCATCTGCAGAAATAGGCATTGGTGAGACGGATTTATTCATAAGACAGCTTCAAATATATATTGCCTATTCTTAATTGCTAGTAAACTGATAAATAATGTCCATTACAAATTTTTATATTGATTTACGTTGTTATAGCTTCTTTTTGGAAATTTCTTCATCTCTCCGCTAAGTACTCTGGTACTAAATTTGCAACTGGCTGTTTATGAAGGCTAGGATTTACAGAGCGCAATTTAGACGTCAACTGAATCCTTATTATCTCTGCAGGGGTCAAGGTCTTCGTCGCCTACTCCTTTGTGACCCATCGTATCTTGATCTTTGTGCCTCTATCCACTGATTTTTACGTAATAGTTTCCTAGCAGCGATTTTGTGACAATCTTCTTCTCTCAAATAACCTCTTTCGGTATAACTCTTTCTTCAGAAATTCACGAACTTACTTCTTTTCTTACTTATATAACTAATCCCCACCTTAATTAACTGTTTAAATTAATTAATACTTAATAAAATATGATAAAAAATTCGACATAAGCACGGTAGAATCATTAATAATTAGTTTAATAGAATTTTTTTTTGTATTGTGAGTAAAAGCTCAATATTTTTATACTGGTACTGTCAGACAATTGCAATCATTTAGGAACATCGATAGCTTCCCATTCCGTCGTAGCTTTAATTACTCGTATCAGCTGTCGCTCAGTGCAACCGACCTGCAATAGGAAAACGTGGGTTCGAGTCTTGGCTTCGGCAGGTTCTTTCTCCTTTATTTCCTTCTTCAAAATAGCTTTAACATTACCATAATTTTTAAGGCTGAAGAAATTGCGTAAAAAAATACAGAATTATTCTGTTAAATTTGCATGTCGACCTACATAGGTACCATTTAGTAAATAAGCTGACCGCCAGTCTCCAACCGGAATTTCGCGCTTGAACTCTCTCTTTTAGTGATTTAGAGAAATTTGAGAGTTGAATTATTTTTGCATTTAATTCCCGTAGTGTTACCTCTCTAATACTGTGAAATAACTTAAGCTTCCAATCAAAATTTAATAGTGATTAATTGATAGTGGTCTGACTGAGAAAGGGAAACTTTAGGGGTACATATCATCAACGCCTTCACTTGCTGATATTCAAACCCCTTTACTATATTGGCAGTATGAAATTCACCTCAGAATTCCACAATCCACTTGCAAATGGTAATGATATCCATTTTCGTTTACGCCGTAAATCATCTAGTCTTGCTATTTTCGATACATAATTTCCCAACACAACACAAGGAAGAATTTTTTCCGTCTGCCTTACTTGCCAACAAAACTTTTTGCCTTTCTCGGTACCTTTTCCAAGGCACGAATGGGACACTTTCCGGGAGGGAACCATACACTACACGCATACTCAAGATGAAGCTTGATTAGCGCAACGTAACATCGCTCACGGACTTTTTCTTCGCTCTTTTCGACTATTCTTTTAACGAATCCGAGTTCCTTAAGTGCGTTCCCACATTCATTACTAATTTGGATACCCCTTGATAAGTTATTTATGAGGGTTTTTTCAACATATTTCACCAATTCTACTGTTGATTAAGTATTTCCAATTGGCGTTTGGTCAAAATTACACATTTGATTCAATGGAAAGTTATACTCCTCCACTGATTTAATTGTGCATCCATGATATTCTATCACTTCTGAGTTGATTGCTAAGCTTCTACAGCAGATGTAAAAAAAAGTCCCTCTTTGCCTCCGTATTCCATTACTATGATTTTTCTCTTTTAACTCATCGTTTCCCACTGCATTCCACTATTTACTTTTTTTATATTTTCCTCCACTTTTTTCGATTACATTATGTTACATAATTTTAGTCCACGTGCTAGCCTCTACGTTCAGTTTCTTTTGTTCACGGAGAAACGTTTAGTTTAAATTTAGTATTGTAACTTTTCGCAATACTTTCATTTTCTCCGTCCAAGAAAGGGAAAGAAAGCAGTTAATTATTGCAAAAAAATGAGTAATGTACAAATAAACAGAAATTAAATACTTGTTTTTTAAATACAACATGAAGACCTCATAGTATACGTACCCACACGTAAAGACTAAAAGGAAAGAAGGCCTTCAAGAAATCCTGAAAAAAAACTTTATGATACTAAGGAATGTAAATTAAAGAGAAAAAAATGTTGCTGTGCGTAGACTTATATTGGCCTTTTAAATAGTGGAAATGTACTGGAAATATGTTCAATGAATTGGTGTACTTGTAAGGTAGGCGACAGATATTTTATGATGTTGTATTTTTATAGCAAGGAGATGCAGAAGTAATGTATTTTTGTAACATGAAAACATATCTACGAATTATATTAGATTGATGATAGATATTCTGTAGTACCCAAATCGTTGAAATAAGCGTTGATTATTCTACTGTATATACATATAGTGTAGTGGTATAAGTATTGTAGAATAGCAACAAATTACTACCGGACTGATTGTCCACCTTTAACATGTGTTATAATAAATTTCTGCTTTGTATATATAGATTTCGATGGTTATCGACCATTATGTTTCTAATGGCGTCATAGGCGGAGGTGAAAGAGAGACGGGTGGGGAAAGTAGGGGAGGGAACATTTTATTTTCTCCCAAAACTCTGTAACTAAAATTTATCCAACTTTCAAGATTAGCACATTGTCACTTCTCTTCTTTGCATATATTATAGGCTACTTTTACGTGCCTTTTTGTCCTCGGTTCGATCCTAGATGAGAAAAGTGTTTCCTGTAAGAAATGCATGTAAAGTTAGTTAAAAGAAAACACAATCCGTCCCTGACGACGAATTTTTGGTAATTTAAATATTTATTCCTCTCTGCTGCCGTTTCACCGAAACAGGTCTCCTTCGGCATACACAATCCGTCTCCGTCCGTAGAAAATATGTGTGAAAAAAACGCGACCCGTTTCGAGGTCACCTCATCTTCAGGCAAGCGGAAGAAATGTATAGTATGATCGGAGAACATAAATTCAATTACGCACATTGAAAAGGTATTTTGGATCCCTATTTTGATACCTCGAGTTATTGAAGAATTCAGTTTCTTCTCTCACGAATTATGATTAAAATCTAATTTCCCCATCTGCAGAAATAGGCATTGGTGAGACGGATTTATTCATAAGACAGCTTCAAATATATATTGCCTATTCTTAATTGCTAGTAAACTGATAAATAATGTCCATTACAAATTTTTATATTGATTTACGTTGTTATAGCTTCTTTTTGGAAATTTCTTCATCTCTCCGCTAAGTACTCTGGTACTAAATTTGCAACTGGCTGTTTATGAAGGCTAGGATTTACAGAGCGCAATTTAGACGTCAACTGAATCCTTATTATCTCTGCAGGGGTCAAGGTCTTCGTCGCCTACTCCTTTGTGACCCATCGTATCTTGATCTTTGTGCCTCTATCCACTGATTTTTACGTAATAGTTTCCTAGCAGCGATTTTGTGACAATCTTCTTCTCTCAAATAACCTCTTTCGGTATAACTCTTTCTTCAGAAATTCACGAACTTACTTCTTTTCTTACTTATATAACTAATCCCCACCTTAATTAACTGTTTAAATTAATTAATACTTAATAAAATATGATAAAAAATTCGACATAAGCACGGTAGAATCATTAATAATTAGTTTAATAGAATTTTTTTTTGTATTGTGAGTAAAAGCTCAATATTTTTATACTGGTACTGTCAGACAATTGCAATCATTTAGGAACATCGATAGCTTCCCATTCCGTCGTAGCTTTAATTACTCGTATCAGCTGTCGCTCAGTGCAACCGACCTGCAATAGGAAAACGTGGGTTCGAGTCTTGGCTTCGGCAGGTTCTTTCTCCTTTATTTCCTTCTTCAAAATAGCTTTAACATTACCATAATTTTTAAGGCTGAAGAAATTGCGTTAAAAAATACAGAATTATTCTGTTAAATTTGCATGTCGACCTACATAGGTACCATTTAGTAAATAAGCTGACCGCCAGTCTCCAACCGGAATTTCGCGCTTGAACTCTCTCTTTTAGTGGTTTAGAGAAATTTGAGAGTTGAATTATTTTTGCATTTAATTTCCGTAGTGTTACCTCTCTAATACTGTGAAATAACTTAAGCTTCCAATCAAAATTTAATAGTGATTAATTGATAGTGGTCTGACTGAGAAAGGGAAACTTTAGGGGTACATATCATCAACGCCTTCACTTGCTGATATTCAAACCCCTTTACTATATTGGCAGTATGAAATTCACCTCAGAATTCCACAATCCACTTGCAAATGGTAATGATATCCATTTTTGTTTTCGCCGTAAATCTTCTAGTCTTGCTATTTTCGATACATAATTTCCCAACACAACACAAGGAAGAATTTTTTCCGTCTGCCTTACTTGCCAACAAAACTTTTTGCCTTTCTCGGTACCTTTTCCAAGGCACGAATGGGACACTTTCCGGGAGGGAACCATACACTACACGCATACTCAAGATGAAGCTTGATTAGCGCAACGTAACATCGCTCACGGACTTTTTCTTCGCTCTTTTCGACTATTCTTTTAACGAATCCGAGTTCCTTAAGTGCGTTCCCACATTCATTACTAATTTGGATACCCCTTGATAAGTTATTTATGAGGGTTTTTTCAACATATTTCACCAATTCTACTGTTGATTAAGTATTTCCAATTGGCGTTTGGTCAAAATTACACATTTGATTCAATGGAAAGTTATACTCCTCCACTGATTTAATTGTGCATCCATGATATTCTATCACTTCTGAGTTGATTGCTAAGCTTCTACAGCAGATGTAAAAAAAGTCCCTCTTTGCCTCCGTATTCCATTACTATGATTTTTTCTCTTTTAACTCATCGTTTCCCACTGCATTCCACTATTTACTTTTTTTTATATTTTCCTCCACTTTTTTCGATTACATTATGTTACATAATTTTAGTCCACGTGCTAGCCTCTACGTTCAGTTTCTTTTGTTCACGGAGAAACGTTTAGTTTAAATTTAGTATTGTAACTTTTCGCAATACTTTCATTTTCTCCGTCCAAGAAAGGGAAAGAAAGCAGTTAATTATTGCAAAAAAATGAGTAATGTACAAATAAACAGAAATTAAATACTTGTTTTTTAAATACAACATGAAGACCTCATAGTATACGTACCCACACGTAAAGACTAAAAGGAAAGAAGGCCTTCAAGAAATCCTGAAAAAAAACTTTATGATACTAAGGAATGTAAATTAAAGAGAAAAAAATGTTGCTGTGCGTAGACTTATATTGGCCTTTTAAATAGTGGAAATGTACTGGAAATATGTTCAATGAATTGGTGTACTTGTAAGGTAGGCGACAGATATTTTATGATGTTGTATTTTTATAGCAAGGAGATGCAGAAGTAATGTATTTTTGTAACATGAAAACATATCTACGAATTATATTAGATTGATGATAGATATTCTGTAGTACCCAAATCGTTGAAATAAGCGTTGATTATTCTACTGTATATACATATAGTGTAGTGGTATAAGTATTGTAGAATAGCAACAAATTACTACCGGACTGATTGTCCACCTTTAACATGTGTTATAATAATAATAATATATATAAGTATATATGTGTATTATATGAGGGCACATTAAAATTGCAGATTATAGCCCTAAAATCTTACTGCGTCTTATAGGCGGGCATATACGGTAGTTATCTATGCAAAGCAGTCGAGTTTGAAAAAATGCCTTCTCATTGATGACCAAATCTCGGAATTGGCAGCATGTATTTCCTTGAAACCCTCAAAATATTTCGGGAAGGCGCTGCCAAGAACGATGATCTGCTAACCTAAAGCATTTCTGCCATAGTGAAATAGAGGTAAAAGGAAATAGCTTATCGGCTGAGAGATTACTCGAATAGAGACACTGATCAAGAAGGAAATCGAGCATTTTAGATTATATAGTTTATTTACATTCCGGTGATTGAATGTAGACAAGAAGGTTTAACAATCGCATTTTTGAAAAACAATAAATGATGAGGATATCAAATGGTTTTATCTTTAACAAAACAAGTAAAGGTCAAAATTTCAATCTTTAATGTGTTCGTTATTCAAAACTTATATTTGTGAAATGTATAGTATGATCGGAGAACATAAATTCAATTACGCACATTGAAAAGGTATTTTGGATCCCTATTTTGATACCTCGAGTTATTGAAGAATTCAGTTTCTTCTCTCACGAATTATGATTAAAATCTAATTTCCCCATCTGCAGAAATAGGCATTGGTGAGACGGATTTATTCATAAGACAGCTTCAAATATATATTGCCTATTCTTAATTGCTAGTAAACTGATAAATAATGTCCATTACAAATTTTTATATTGATTTACGTTGTTATAGCTTCTTTTTGGAAATTTCTTCATCTCTCCGCTAAGTACTCTGGTACTAAATTTGCAACTGGCTGTTTATGAAGGCTAGGATTTACAGAGCGCAATTTAGACGTCAACTGAATCCTTATTATCTCTGCAGGGGTCAAGGTCTTCGTCGCCTACTCCTTTGTGACCCATCGTATCTTGATCTTTGTGCCTCTATCCACTGATTTTTACGTAATAGTTTCCTAGCAGCGATTTTGTGACAATCTTCTTCTCTCAAATAACCTCTTTCGGTATAACTCTTTCTTCAGAAATTCACGAACTTACTTCTTTTCTTACTTATATAACTAATCCCCACCTTAATTAACTGTTTAAATTAATTAATACTTAATAAAATATGATAAAAAATTCGACATAAGCACGGTAGAATCATTAATAATTAGTTTAATAGAATTTTTTTTTGTATTGTGAGTAAAAGCTCAATATTTTTATACTGGTACTGTCAGACAATTGCAATCATTTAGGAACATCGATAGCTTCCCATTCCGTCGTAGCTTTAATTACTCGTATCAGCTGTCGCTCAGTGCAACCGACCTGCAATAGGAAAACGTGGGTTCGAGTCTTGGCTTCGGCAGGTTCTTTCTCCTTTATTTCCTTCTTCAAAATAGCTTTAACATTACCATAATTTTTAAGGCTGAAGAAATTGCGTAAAAAAATACAGAATTATTCTGTTAAATTTGCATGTCGACCTACATAGGTACCATTTAGTAAATAAGCTGACCGCCAGTCTCCAACCGGAATTTCGCGCTTGAACTCTCTCTTTTAGTGATTTAGAGAAATTTGAGAGTTGAATTATTTTTGCATTTAATTCCCGTAGTGTTACCTCTCTAATACTGTGAAATAACTTAAGCTTCCAATCAAAATTTAATAGTGATTAATTGATAGTTGTCTGACTGAGAAAGGGAAACTTTAGGGGTATATATCATCAACGCCTTCACTTGCTGATATTCAAACCCCTTTACTATATTGGCAGTATGAAATTCACCTCAGAATTCCACAATCCCCTTGCAAATGGTAATGATATCCATTTTTGTCATCGCCGTAAATCTTCTAGTCTTGCTATTTTCGATGCATAATTTCCCAACACAACACAAGGAAGAATTTTTTCCGTCTGCCTTACTTGCCAACAAAACTTTTTGCCTTTCTCGATACATTTTCCAAGGCACGAATGGGACACTTTCCGGGAGGGAACCGTACACTACACGCATACTCAAGATGAAGCTTGATTAGCGCAACGTAACATCGCTCACGGACTTTTTCTTCGCTCTTTTCGACTATTCTTTTAACGAATCCGAGTTCCTTAAGTGCGTTCCCACATTCATTACTAATTTGGATACCCCTTGATAAGTTATTTATGAGGGTTTTTTCAACATATTTCACCAATTCTACTGTTGATTAAGTATTTCCAATTGGCGTTTGGTCAAAATTACACATTTGATTCAATGGAAAGTTATACTCCTCCACTGATTTAATTGTGCATCCATGATATTCTATCACTTCTGAGTTGATTGCTAAGCTTCTACAGCAGATGTAAAAAAAGTCCCTCTTTGCCTCCGTATTCCATTACTATGATTTTTTCTCTTTTAACTCATCGTTTCCCACTGCATTCCACTATTTACTTTTTTTTATATTTTCCTCCACTTTTTTCGATTACATTATGTTACATAATTTTAGTCCACGTGCTAGCCTCTACGTTCAGTTTCTTTTGTTCACGGAGAAACGTTTAGTTTAAATTTAGTATTGTAACTTTTCGCAATACTTTCATTTTCTCCGTCCAAGAAAGGGAAAGAAAGCAGTTAATTATTGCAAAAAAATGAGTAATGTACAAATAAACAGAAATTAAATACTTGTTTTTTAAATACAACATGAAGACCTCATAGTATACGTACCCACACGTAAAGACTAAAAGGAAAGAAGGCCTTCAAGAAATCCTGAAAAAAACTTTATGATACTAAGGAATGTAAATTAAAGAGAAAAAAATGTTGCTGTGCGTAGACTTATATTGGCCTTTTAAATAGTGGAAAAGTACTGGAAATATGTTCAATGAATTGGTGTACTTGTAAGGTAGGCGACAGATATTTTATGATGTTGTATTTTTATAGCAAGGAGATGCAGAAGTAATGTATTTTTGTAACATGAAAACATATCTACGAATTATATTAGATTGATGATAGATATTCTGTAGTACCCAAATCGTTGAAATAAGCGTTGATTATTCTACTGTATATACATATAGTGTAGTGGTATAAGTATTGTAGAATAGCAACAAATTACTACCGGACTGATTGTCCACCTTTAACATGTGTTATAATAATAATAATATATATAAGTATATATGTGTATTATATGAGGGCACATTAAAATTGCAGATTATAGCCCTAAAATCTTACTGCGTCTTATAGGCGGGCATATACGGTAGTTATCTATGCAAAGCAGTCGAGTTTGAAAAAAATGCCTTCTCATTGATGACCAAATCTCGGAATTGGCAGCATGTATTTCCTTGAAACCCTCAAAATATTTCGGGAAGGCGCTGCCAAGAACGATGATCTGCTAACCTAAAGCATTTCTGCCATAGTGAAATAGAGGTAAAAGGAAATAGCTTATCGGCTGAGAGATTACTCGAATAGAGACACTGATCAAGAAGGAAATCGAGCATTTTAGATTATATAGTTTATTTACATTCCGGTGATTGAATGTAGACAAGAAGGTTTAACAATCGCATTTTTGAAAAACAATAAATGATGAGGATATCAAATGGTTTTATCTTTAACAAAACAAGTAAAGGTCAAA